>CM035413.1:147819052-147984052 GCA_020310875.1 Ceratopteris richardii
CACCTCCCCCACACTCCATCTTCATCACCGCATCATCATCTTCATCTCCAAAAAAATCAGAAAATTCACCATATCCACCCATTCTCCTCATTTCCCCTCATTTGTGCATGCGAGAGAGTGAGAGAGAGCTTTTGTGCTTGTGTGTACTTTTGTTTTCTTGAGTTTTCTTGCAGGTACAGAGCTCCAGTGCATCAGGAAAGCTTGGAAAAGGTAAAATTTTCAGTTTCTGTCAGAAATTTCCGACTGTGTCAGACCATCGCGATGGTCTGCAAAGTTCGGAATTTGAAGAAGGCGACCACACCAGCGTGTAGAGCACACTTGCGCCTCTAGGAATCCATACTTGCATTGCAAAAAATCATACTTTGGTGGACCATCGCGACGGTCTTAGACCATCGCGATTGTGTCACACCATCGCGATAGGCTCACGCCATCGCGATGGCTCGGTCGGACCATCGCGACGGTCTCACGCCATCGCGACGGTTCATTTGGACCATCGCGACGGTTCGCGGACCATCACGACGGTTCGCGGACCATCGCAACTGTTCGGTTGACCCCACACCATCGCGATTGGCTCACGCCATCGCGCCGACGGTGCCACGTGGCAAGCTAGACCATCGCGATGGTTCACACTTCACGCCATCGCGACGACACCCTTACACCATCGTGACAACCCGAATTTTTCACCATCGCGATTGGCTCACGTTATCGCGCCCTGACCATCGCGATTGGCTCACGCCATCGCATATGTGACCATTCGCGACGGTTCACTTTGGACCATCGCGATTGTTCACGTTGACCGTTGACTAACGCCATCGCGATTGTCCGCCTGATCGAGCCATCACGACGGTTCACACTCACGCCATCGCGATTGTCCACTTTCACGCCATCGCGACGGTGCACTTCAGACCATCGCGATTGTTCACCTTCACGCCATCACGATGGTCCCAGACCATCGCGATTGTCTCACACCATCGCGATTGTGCACCCCCATCGTAAATTTTAGGGTTTCATTTTTTGGCCTATTTTGGGGCTATTTTTGGGAAATTTTTGGGTGATTATATTCATAGGAGACCCCTTAGCTCATATTTGGAGAAAAACCTGTTTGTTAGTTTTTACCCCCTAGGGCCTGAACGGTCATAACTTTTTCATCCGAAGTCCGTTTTTTGAGCTTAATAGCTCGTTAGATAAGCTATTTTGAGGTTGACCTAGTTTGGGACTAGAAAGCCAGGGGGCAAACATTGAAAAGTTGGGCAAAAGGGAAGGGACTTAAAAGGTGTATATACTCAAGTGCTTGATCATCCAACTGTGAATTGGTCTAATATTGGATTTTTCCAGGTCTAGCAAGGGCAATCAAGGGCAACCAAGGCAAGGCAGTGAAGGGCATAAAGCTTGGGAAGCGCGGCTTCTTGGGCATCAGAGCAACCAGAAAAGCTGACTCGAGGTTGGAAGATTACTCAACCCCCTCAGTCAATTCTTAGCCTAGGATAAACGGTAGTATTGTGGATTAAAGACGATAGGAACGCCTCAAGTTCAAGAGAATTAAATTTATCAAGTCCAAGACTAAAGATAAAGGTGTGTGACACGAAAACCTAAAGGAAAGAACATAAGTCTGACGGAACGAGAACTCAAAGTCCCACGGAAAGTCGAATTCTTGACGCATACATTAAAATAAGAATCTAAAGCAATTTAAAAAGAATCAAGAAAGTAATAAAAAAGAATCATTGACGATCTGAGCGTGTACTGAGTGTGCAAGGAAGAAAATTAATGAACCTTAGATCGGGCAAACACATAGGTAAGTCAGACCGACGAAGCCTTAGATCATCAGAGGCAAGTGTAAGAACTACTGCACGATCGTGGGCTCAACAATTGAACACTAGTTATCCCTACGAGAGCTCAGATACTAGTGATTCAAAAATGGCATTTAGCACAGAAAGACCAGAAGGAGGGTCAAATGTAGCATACTTAGAAAAACCAGAAGGACCCTATAGGACTCAACTAGAGTTTCTCCGAACCAACCGATTAGGTGCTCGCATCTATGAGGATGGTTTGCGAAGGCAAGTGGTGCAAATGCACAACCCTGATCAACCCATTGGATTGGAACGTCCAGTGGTGAAATTTGAGAGAGACACATACATAGACAAAGAAGGAACAATGTACATCTTAAGTACGCAGCCAAACAATACGAATGAGTTTGGCGTAATTCAATTAGAGACGGAAACTAAATCTCAAGGAAAAGAACCATTAGAAGAGCCTAGAACACCTAGAGGGAAATCTGTCTTGACACGAGTACTAATCCCGGAATGGATCCCTCAGGACAAAAGAAGCATAGAGTTGTTTGTAAATAAAGAAACTGATGAAGCCTTTTGGAGATACAAGACAGAGCTACTTAGTGAGGTAGGAATCATCACTATATACGAGTTCAAGGACCCGGATACACCTGGAAAGGTTGTATACCTGGATGAGACTTCAGAAAGAGTCTTTGTGGTGCCTGACCACGCTAAAAACACATACACATGGAGAGGTGAATTGGTATTCCCTCCATCTAGAACGAACATGAATACAAGTCAACAAGGGGCAGGAACATCATCAGCCCATGGAAATCAAAGAGAGAGAAATAAAGAGAGACCGGAAGTAAGCTTTAATCACCCCATGGGGAGAGATAGAACAACCATGGACACTAATAGAGCGGATAGACAAAGAGATCATGGAATACCAGGTGGTAGAGATGATTTTCCTCTACCTAGACCACGTGAACATGCAAGAATGTTGAGACCCACTCAGTTAGTGAAATCCATGAAAAATTACTTTGATGGGACAGGAGATCCCTATGACCATGTCGCAAAATTCAAGCAAGTACTAAGAGCAGAACAAGTCGAAGACATGTTCACGCAATACAACGCATTTGGACTAATGTTAAAAAATACCGCTTTAACTTGGTTCCAACCATTGCAACAAAGGCAATTTAGAGACATCCATCACTTTTTAGAGTCATTCATCACGGAATTCTCTAAAAGTGGGATTAGACATGACACGTCTTCGTTGATTCATAGCTTCAAACAGACCCCTCAAGAAACAGTTAGACTGGCAGGACGTAGGTTTAGACAATATGTTGAACGATGTCCAATGCAAGAGCTACCCTCACAAGCTAAACAAGTGTCATTGTTTCTAGATGGCTTGTTGAGCTCTAAACTACGCTCCTATGTGTACCTAAAAGAACCCAGAACGCTAGAGCAATGTGTAAGAATTTGTATAGACATTGAGGACAACTTAGGAGACGAGTTGGAACTCTCAAAGGTCTATAAGGACTCAGACTGTTCATCTCTAGCATCCACAAAATTGTCTAACTCGATAGAAGACCTAGCATAAAAAGTGGCCCAGAAACTAGGAGTTTCTAGTAAACCTAGGGTACTAATGAACAAGCGTTGTTACACCTGTGGTGGTGATCATATGGCAAATGTGTGCCCCAATGCACCACAACCACAAGCCAACCCTAGTGGCCAATACTGTACAATTGAGAGAAGATACACGAATCATACGGCTCAGGACTGCCCATACAACAAGCAAACCGTGAGACAGAACTACCCGCAAGCATACCAGCAGCCAGGTAGGTATCAAGGCCATTACAATGCTCAACCTTATTACTATAGGCCTCCTCAGAACTACCCATACCAGGCCCAACAGAGACCTCAACCTGTCTTAGCTCAGCAGCCACCCCCACCAGCGAATGTCATCTCAGTCAAATACGTTGCTGCAGAAGAGAACCTAAGTAGGGCCTTAGTGCCTTCTTCACCTTTGATCACAGAGAGTGACCCACACTCAAACAATTTTGACTCTACGCATGTAGATAGTCCACCCGCATATTACACAGAGTCACCAGAACACGTAGAAAGATATCATTATGATAGTCCACCAGTGGAACCTAGTTGGGAGCGAGACTATGCTAATGTGATGTACACAAACCCAAATCCACGGCCCCAATTGAGACAACAAAGACCACAGGGCCCTAGAGGACCATGCTTTAGGTGCCAAGGAGATCATTTCATAAAGGATTGTCCACATCCCCCGATAGCACGACAATCACAGTACTATAATATCCAAGGCTTTTGTGCTGATTGTGGCAAAGAGCACATAATCAAAGATTGTCCTAAAAATCCAGTTAACGCTTCGAATGTGACACCGATCAACGTGATAGGTATTGTGAACAACGCAGATGGATCCAACCCTACATACGTGCCTATCCAAGCTATCACAAGAGCCCAGGCGCTCTTACAGAACCAACAGCTTAATCAAGAGAAAGCAGCCGGAACTAGTGAAGCTACAGAATCTAGAAGTAAAAAGACGAAATCTTGGAAAGATTCTAGAGAAAGGATTAAGCGAAAATGGAGTAAAAAGATAACTGAGTTGGAAGGAAGTTTAAAGGAATCTAGAGCCAAAATCCTAGAATTGACTTCATAGGACTTGAATCAAGAGAATCCAGCTCAGAAATCAGGATCAGTTTTAGCGGAACCCATACCAGAAAATCTAGACATGATGTTTCGTGCATATCAGGCTAGATTAAAAGAGGGACCTCACGTAGCTGAAATGAGCAAAAACTACCCTCGAGCTGATCTAGAAATTGAGAGAACTAAACTTTGCATGAAGATGGTAGAACTAGCACAAGCTTTGTTCAAAGCCTCTAGATATCTTAATTGGAATAACATGGCAAAACCGGAACTACACTTTCAAGGACTAATGGAGAGGCTAGAATATTTGATTGAAAGCAAAGAGAAAAAGGATCAGCATAGGAACCCTATTGTCTCAGAGACACACGAAAGGAATGCACCATCCCTGTCTCAAGTACCCAATACAGAAAGTCAAGACAATTTGTCTTCCATACATAAATATTCACATGAATTTTTGAGAGAAATCCAAGAAGAGAAATGGAGAAAGGAACAAGGAACCCATCCTCCTATTCAAGAAATAGATGACTTGCAGGAACAATTTCCCCAAGACATTCCCTCTATTTACGATGAGGTAGAGGAGGAACAACTGAGTGAACACACAGCTTTTGAATCTAATTCTTTACAAGAATTACCTCAGTTCACAGGACCTTGGGAAGCAAAGTCTATTAGTATGAGAGCACCCACGATAATAGTGAGCAATGAAGAATCAGTAATCCCTAGAAACACGGAAGTGATCAAGAATACCAAAGTACAGTGTAATCTCACTCTAGAGGAGCTGCTGAAGATAAAACCAGAATTGTGGAAACATGTAGCAAATCAATTCCCCGAGCTTGCTACTACTCCCTCACAAATAGGATCACAAAATAAGGTACCAGAGATACCCGTAGAAAAGATTGGAGATGTAAGTGAAGCAGAGGAAGGTAACACTTATCTTTCGATAACCCATCAGGGCTACACCACGAAAGCCATCTTAGATTCAGGAGCCGGAGTAGCCATAGCTACCACCGCTTTATGGAAACGTTGGGGTAAGCCAGCACTAAGACCTACCAGGATGAAGCTACAAATGGCTGATGGACACATAGAAAAACCATTAGGCTTACTAGAAGGCATATCTCTCACCACTTGTGGTGTAGAATTTGAGCATACTTTCGCCATTTGTGACTTTGCAAAAAATCATGCATATGAGATGATATTGGGACGACGATTCATGCGTCAGTTGCAAATTGTACAAGATTGGGGAACTAATTCTTTGTACTTGCAACATTTAGGAGTGACTACCAAAGTCAATCTTAAAGACTATTCACATCGAGATGTACCCCCAATACAATGGAATACCATCCATAAGACACCAGTAGAGACGGAATCCGTGCACTCATTAGAATCAGATCCTTCTTGGTTGCATGAGGATACTCATCTATGGATGTGTAAAGTTGCAAAACAAGAGGAAGAAAGATTAGAAGCAAGGACCTTAGGTGCAGAACACCATCCACGAACCCTTCAAGATCCAGCTTACGCACATGTAGTATTCCCTGACGAAGAGTTTGAACCCCATGGTTGGGCAGAAATCCTAGCAACCATGGATGTAGCCATCAATGAAGAAGAGTGGACACCCCACTTTGACGAGGATGGGTATGACATTTCAGTTTTCACGATAGAGCCAATCATGTGCGATGCAATTTTAGAAGAATGTGAACCTAACACTGATGCATTTGAGGATGCAAGCGATTTTGATTTAGAATCAATTATCATGGACTCTCCATTTGCATCAGAGGAAGAATATTTCTACGAAGTAGAGACTCACCCTCAGAGACACGAGGAAATTACGAATGAGGTGAGGTTAGCCACAGAAGTGACTACTAAGAGTAAAGGAAAGAAAAGAAAGAAGAAAGAAACCATGTCAGAAAAAGAAGAATCTTTGTTTGAAGTACCCGAGAATTTCAAGAAATATGAAATCGAAGATAGAAGAATCATGGTACGAATGCCTAATAGAAACGCGAATGACGGACAAGTATATGATAACCGAGAGAAAACCAAGAAAATAATAGTTGCCATAGAAGGAGAAGAAGAGAAATGTACATACATAGGGCATGATTTGACGAAGGAAGAAGAAGAAGAATTAGTTGCCCTATTACGCGAATATAGAGATGTTTTTGCTTGGAGTTACAAAGATTTGAAAGGAGTAGATCCAGATATATGTTCTCATAGAATCCCTATGACTCCAGATGCAAAACCGACAAAACAGAAACCGTACACGTACAATGATAACTACGCTGCGAAGATTAAAGAGGAGATAGATCGCTTGATAGAAGCAGGATTCATTTACGAAATTGAGCATACCGAATGGGTATCCCCCATTGTGGTTGTGCCCAAGAAGAATGGAAAATTGCGTGTGTGTATTAACCTTAAAAAAGTTAATGCCGCCACGATTAGAGACAGTTATCCTCTTCCTATCACAGAACATCTATTGGAAAGAGTTGCGAGCAAGGAAGTCAGCTTTCTTGATGATTCTTAGGCTATAATCAAGTAGCCATTGCTCTAGAGGACCAACACAAGATGGCATTTGCCACTGAATGGGTCATATTTGCATTTCGTGTGATTCCATTTGGCTTAACAAATGCACCCGCCACTTTCCAACGACTCATGTGTCATGTTTTTAAGGAATTCTTACGCAAGAGTTTGGAAGTATATGTCGATGACATATGTGCTCATTCTAATATCAGGCAGACGCATATCCCAGAGTTAAGACAAATATTTGACAAATGTCGAGAATATTAGGTTTGTTTGAACCCAGAAAAATGCGTTTTCATGGTCAGACAAGGCAAAATTCTAGGACACATTGTATCAAAAAATGGAATCTCTACGGATGAGGAAAAAGTAAAAGTAATTGCAGATCTACCTAGGCCGACGAACATCAAAGAGGTACAAGCATTTATGGGTCATTGCGGATATTATAGGAGATTCATACACATGTATGCAATAATAGCCAAGCCTTTGTACTCTCTTTTAACCAATTTCGAATGGACAAATGAATGTGAAAATTCATTCAATGAACTTAAACGACGCTTGTGCTCAGCACCTATATTGACAACCCCGGATTGGAGTAAGCCATTCCATGTACATGTGGATGCATCCAATTATGCCATAGGATGCGTGTTAGCACAACCCACGAATGAAGATAACATAGATCTCCCCATAGCTTACACGAGCAGACAATTGAACGCAGCAGAAAGAAATTACACCACGACGGAACAAGAAGGATTAGGGATGATCTACGCAGTAAAGAAGTTTAGGCACTACTTGTTGGCCAATAAGTTCAAGTTCTTTACAGATCATCAAGACCTATTGTACCTAGTCAACAAACCATGTAACATAGGACGATTGATACGTTGGTTTCTATTACTCATGGAGTATGATTTTGAAGTAGTAGTCAGGAAAGGAAAGACACATCTTAGAGCTGACCACCTTTCGAGATTAACCTCAGGAGAAGCTCCTCAAGGAATAGCGGATGAATTACCAGATGCTTATTTGTTTAATCTTGAGATAGCACCAGAATGGGCTAAGCCTATAGTCCCTATTCTCACATATGGACCCAAGAATCCTAGGATAAAGATCAAAGAGGGAGAGATTACCAAGTCTCAGAGATACCAAATAATGGCAGGAAGCATATATAAACAGGATAATCAAAAGATTCTTGCTTGTTGTGTAGATGAATCAGAACATGCAAATTGGTTGCAATTAGCACACATAGGTGCATTAAAGCAACATCATTCAAAACATCGAACATTACAGACTCTGCATAGATTAGGAGTATATTGGCCTACGATGGAAGCAGATGTCTACAAGTTGTGTAAGGAATGCAATGTTTGTTGTGAAAGACCACCAGTAGAGCATGCTACATTATATCACGTGTCTCTCACACCAGACTGGAGTGAACAATTAGTGACATACTTGAGGACGAAGACATTCCCTCAAGGAATGACCTTAGCTCGACAACGTAGTCTAGAGCAGGAAGCTCAAGACTATTCACTTATTGGCGATAATCTATACAAAAGAGGATGAGATGGATATCTAAGACAATGTGTTCATGAAAGCGATTATCTGAGCATACTAGAGACTGCACACCAAGGTGTTGCAGGAGGTCATTTTGGACCCGATAGGATAATCAAAGCCATCCTCTTTGCAGGATTATGGTGGCCCACTCTTCACATGGATGCACATACCTATGTTAAGAGATGTGATGTGTGCCAAAGAACTCAGTTTCCTACTCGTAGAGATGAAATGCCATTGAAACCCATGATGGGAGGACGTGCATTTTCTAAGTGGGGTATAGACTTTGTAGGACCCATTAACCCCCCTACAAAAGGTACACATGCTGAATACATTATTGTTGCCACAGATTATCTTACGAAATGGGTAGAGGCAAAAGCCACGAAAAAGAATGATGCACACACAACTGCAAAATTCTTATTTGAGAATGTCTTTACAAGATATGGACTGCCTATAGAGTTAGTGAGCGATCAAGGCACTCACTTTCTAAACCAAGTCATTGAATATTTGTTACAGGATTTTATGGTGATTCACAAGAAATCTGCACCATATCATCCTCAGGCCAATGGTCAGGCTGAAAGCACTAATAAGATCCTTTGTAACGTACTGACGAAACTCGTGAACAACAAACGTTCAGATTGGGACAAACAGTTACATCATGCTGTTTGGGCATATCGAGTGGCCTACAAGACCGTACTCAATGCAACTCCCTTTCAGATGGTTTTTGGTCAGAATGCAGTGCTTTCTTTGGACTTCTTGATACCGACCCTTAAGGTTGCACAAGAACATCAGTGGACCGGCCATGAGTTATCAGCTAGAATAATGGACTTGGAACGATTAGGAGAAACCAGGCTAAAGGCAGCAGCAGGCATATATGCAGCGAAGAAGCAACAGAAAGCATATTTTGATGCACATGTGAAAGATAAAGGCCTAAAAGAAAGAGATTTAGTTCTAGTATATACGCTAAAGCAACACGCACGTAAGTTAGAAAAGCAAGGTTATGGACCTATTATCATTAACAGACTCTCGACAAGTGGAGCAGTACAGTTAGCCACCTTAGAAGGAGACATAATGCCTAATTATATTAGTGGCTGTAGAGTCAAGCTATATCAGGAACCTCTTACTGAGGATATGCTTAGACGAATCACGTTGGCAAAGAAGCGTAAGGAGGAAGAAAATAGAATACGAGCGGAAGCTCAGGCAGAAGCAATAGAACGCATTAAACGCATGAAGTTAAGAAGACAAGGACTAGGGAGAGAACATTATAACCATCTGGAAACTATACCCAGATATCCCATGGCCATGTGTCAAGTAAAGTCAACCACTCATCCTAGTATAGTGGACAAGAGACCATTCATTACAGTCAGGCTATAGCACGGCAACCCTTGCCAAGAGCTCAGGGCTTTAATTGACTCAGGTGCTGCGACTAGTGCGATTAGATGGTCCCACTATAAGGATTCGGGAATAAAAATGCGGCCAATTGAGGCATATCTCATAGGGCTAGGAGGCATGGAAACCCCTTGCATGGGTGAGGTGGACCTTCCTATCCTCATTAAGGAAGTGACCATGACAGCGAAGCTACTAGTGTGCCATGATGACGACCTGATAGAACCCCTAATCCTTGGCCAAGATTGGCTATACGATCACTCAGTGGACCTAAATCTTAGACAAGGCTCCTTACAGATTGGAACCTTAGAGCAGAAGCGAGTGATACCGCTTGACTTCCCTACCGGCATTCCAACGGAGGTTTGTAACCCTAGACCCTATGAAATACATGCGACGGAAGACCGGGAGATCTTGGGTCAGATCAGTCACGTTACGTCTACACCAACCCACTCGGGCTTGGCTAGGGACAGTTGTCAATCAAAAGGATGACAGGAGATCTTCCCTGGGGCTTCCTGCAAACTAGAAGGGGCAGCTACCCAACCGCTAGGGCAGATGGACCCAATCAGCAGTCAGGTGGGTTGCATCAGCGGCCAAATGAGCACAACACCCTGCGGTGCTCATCCTTCCAAACTTGCTGTGGACTGGCCTAGATTACAGATAGATAACGAATCACTTCCTAATGGGCAGGTCACGCAAGTATGGATCTCCCTTCTTTTCCAAAGCAGAGCGTCCACTGGACCTCTCAAACCCAACCACGAAGGAGTCAACCACAACAGAGGAACCCAGACCGACGACACCACCAAACAAGGCAAGGAAAGCAGCAGTATCAACATCACAGAACAAGTGGCACGAGACAAATATGGGTGCCAAAAGAACAGAAAGCATCGATAGATTTCAACAACTTAGACATTGATAAGAAGAAGTCAAAGCAGAAGCAGAGTCAGTATTCAAAGTCCCCTCGATCTTCTTCTACAAGTACAAATACTCGACAGATTTGGATCGCCAAGAAGTATCTTATCAATTGACCCACACCCGTGCAGATTTGGGTACCCAAACAATGTATTATAGCCCAACCCTCTAGCTGTGTAATATATACCCCTCAGAAATCTTTCCATCCTTCAATACCACCGAACCCGATACCACTTTTTGTCCCTCAGCAAAAACACACCACCCACTCAAAGACTCTTAGGAAATGGATACCGAAACGTATCCAGACGTATTCTTGTACCCCATTATCTAACAATTTTCCCACCCCGTTTAAACTCCACCCTTGTAATAATTCACCCTCAACCAAACATTGTATGAATTCATACACCAAAACCCCACATCATGCATAATAAAAGCTCATCAAGAAATATAGGCATAATCTGACCATGTAGGCATCTAGAGACCTGCATTAGTTTTGCAAATAATCATTCCATTAACCACCTCACAACACCTGGCTACACGGGTTACACATCGGTTATGGAAAGGGATTGCGGTCTCACCTTAATGGGATCATAATTAATTTCCATGCTAATGTGTTAATCTTTTGTAGCAGATCTTTTCCATTAGCTCGTTAGTCATCATGCAAACCAAAGAAGGACCATCAGAAGCTGGCCCAAGCACACCAATGGCCAATATTGGAGAATTACTCGCGGAATCTTATCCTACGATGCAACCACCAGAGTTTCAAGGTTTTCTAGGACCCATGCCAATCGATGATCCTCCTAGAGGATATACTGAGAAGATTCATCGTAATTCTCACTAGTTTCAAGGCCTAGCAGGACCATTAGCAGACGCTGATTTCATATTTGAGGCCAATTTGGCATTTGATCTTCGCACATGGACCAAGTACCAGTTCTTTTCAAGAGAGTTTGAAGGACTGCAGAATACACAAGATTTAATGCACGTTTGGGCACGAGCGGGATTTATAGGATACTTTAGTGACTCTCTACCTAAACCCGATTTTTATAGATGCTTTTACCTAGTAACCACCTTGACAGCTTCAGAGAACAAGGATCTACCTGGCACATTCATGTTACCATCCTTGGTAAATGATCCTCCATTCAGAAGGTTTTATTTGTCTAAAGATTTAATTCGCGCAGCTCTGAAAATACATGGAACGCACACTCCGACGGAGCGAGAACGACTAGTCCCAGAGCAGATGAAACGTGGTGACGTAACTAAGTGGGAGGATATTTCAACTATAACCCCTGAGCTTTCCAAGCCATTGCGGATATGCATGCAGCATTTTGCTTTCCCAGCTCAGGATCGTTTTACCATGCCCCACAAAAGAATCTGGTTTGGATTATACTTAGCATGTACTGGACCTCAAACGGTTGATCTAGCCAGCTGGATAATTGATCAGCTCTATTTGGCACAACATAGGTGGGAGCAAAAGAAGGTCATCAATGGGTGTTGTGCACTTACAAGGATTATATATATGTGCTTGGCATATGACTTACCCGTAGAGCGCGCCATGACCAGTGAGGAACTGAAGGCATTCAAAGGGACCACTAAGAAGGCTAGAAAGTCTAGCAAAGGCAGAGCCGGAAAACGCATGAGAGGAACCATACGCTGCCTTCAGGTGCCAGAATCACCCTCACCACAACCATCTCCAGAGCAGTCACCGACCGCATCCACTCCCACGGTACCACCAATTCGTATACGGTTATCAAGACCAGTTATGCCGGAGGGCACCACCAGTACTGTTGAACCTCAAGCAGCCACAACCCCAGAACCTACAACCACGACAGCAGAACTTCCCACCTCCATTGGTGCGGACGCTTTCTCTTTTCCAATACCCCATTTAGAAGCAGAACAAACAGCACCACTGGATCCAACTTTTGATTTTGAGATGCCCGATGCATTCTCCAATGAGTTCCAATTTTCAGAAGGACAACTATTTTCTCAAGAATTCGAAAGGCCTAGCTACCCCACCACACCCCGGGATCAGCCACAAGGACAGATTGTGTCTAGCTCTGATGACGAAAGAACAGCAACCGATGACGACGAAGGCGATGACGAAGCAAGCCAGGGCACTATCGAATCCCAAGAGCATGAATAGACAGATGGCCAAGGCCAACAAACAGACACACATGGTGATACAAGTACCCATGAAGATGAAACTTACGAAGCAGCCGCTTACACACTGGCTATTAAGAAGCTGTATAGAACTATGGAAAAGGTTTGGGCACACAAAAAGCTGACTGAGGAAGAGAGTCAAGCGATAATAGAACAAGAACTTGTCACAGGAAGATTCGAAGACGCATACATCAAAGGATTCAAAGAGTTAGTCAAATCAGTAGGCTCCAACGAAGCACTTAGGTACTTGCAAAGAAAGCCACTACCACAGTTTGACCCCCGCAGAGTACGACTACTTTCAAAGCCCGGTGAATACATTCGTGTACCAACAGGAGCACAGTCTTCAGAACAAGCCAGGGAGGCACGCCTCGTCCCTGAAATTTCGTTGGCAGCAGGAACCATCCTTGTAGATTCCCCACCCCGCGCTACAACTGTACATACCTCAGTAGTCACTGAAGTACCGACCACCCCAACCGCTCCTCCATCACCGCCCATCCCTCCAGCCTCCCCTATTCACCCTCCTTCTCCCAGACCAACATCTTCATTCGCCGGTGGCGTAGCAGAAATCGTCTTTACGACCACTCACCCCACAATTCCTGCACCCATTAGACCCAGTCTACCCCCTCACACATCCACCTTTCCATTCAACCCATTCCTCCATCCATCTTTCCTGTCCTTCCTCACACCTCCACGACCCCTTTTCCCATTCCCACCGCCATTAACCTTCTCCCCAGTCTCACCTCCCCGACCCACGGTAACCCCTATTTCCCCTTTCCCCCAAGCTGCACTAGCCAGCCCCCCTGTAAATTACTCCTCAACCTTTGTAAATCCCGTATTTACACCAGCACAAGCACCCACAGTCACACCCATATTCACAGTCACCGCACTAGACACGTCCAATGAGATGGACATCTCACCACCCACTGCACCATCACTCACTTCACTCACGGCACAAACATATTTAGGCACCTCACAATTTTCCACAATCACCACAGCATCCACCTTCCCACCCCCATTCCCCATTCCCGTTGCATCTACACCCACTGCATCTTCATTCAGCACCCCATTAATACTATCACCCACTGTAGATAATGCATTTCGACAGATGTTCATGTGTATGACGCAAGTCTGAGATGAGTTCACATCTCTTGGCGATAATTACCAGCAGCTGTAGAGGACAACCAATGACTTACAGTCGCAGCTTAATTTATTGTCTATTGAGAATGCCTCACTGAACAGCCGATACCAGGAATTACGAGAGGCCTATCATAAATTAGAACTAGAAAGCGAAGAAAAGACCAAAGAAGCCACTGTTGACCTGGATAACTTATTAAGAGCCCAGACAGTTCGCAATGCAACACTAACACGAAACATGGGCTTACTCGAAGACATCTAGCAGCAGCAAAGGAGGAAAACCAGCGCCTACAGGATCAGAACCGAGAAAACTTAGAAGCAGCCCTAGACCATCCAGACCAACCACTCAGTCCTAGTCGGTTCAAAGCCATTCCCTTAGACTCGATGAGGATGCTGCTAGAAGATCATGTGAGACTACTAGATGAATACGACCGCATGAACGAGGAGTTACAAAAACTCAAAGAAGATCATAAATTACTCCAGTTACGAGCACCGACACACCAAGACATACCAACACCTGTGGACCCCTCTCCTGACATCCTAGAGGAAGTCAACGCATTAAGGGCCCAGGTATCAAACCTTGAATCAAGGATTGCAGTATATGAAGCACCACCAAGGCGAGATTCCCCACCTGAGCTACCAGCTGAGGAAGAAACTGTCACCATCCCGGTGGAGGAAACGTTTGAAGAGGCGTATGAGCCACAACCCATCCCAGGCGGACGCGTCACGGCCGAAGGCCAGATGACTTACGAACTCCCGACCCCCGCGTGGATGAAGACAATTGAGGAACTTGGAACAACGCACTCAGCTAGAGTAGAGGCCCAATTACATGCCATGGCGATGATAGAAGAACGAATTTTACAATCTCCATTCTTTGCTCATTTGGCCCCGCGACGATACATATTTGGGCACGAGCTACAGTATAAACCGTATTTTATGTTAATGGCCGAATACCAGTTAGCCATTGAGAAAGAAACCGGCAAGAAACCATCGCATGCGACTCAATTCGAGGAGGACGATCTACCACTTGATGCGCAATAAGGAGAGATCTATCAACCAGAGTGGCGCAAAGATTTACTACAGAAGTATCCAGAAATGATGAGTACATGGGTAAAGGCACCTTTGCATTTAAAGTACAACCCATGTTGGGGACCAGTACCATGACGCCGCTCCTGGACTGCCTTTGCTATTAAGGTACAAAACAATAAGCAGTGCCAGGACTGGTTGAATTACTCCTATTTTAAGCCACCCATCGAGTTACCAACTGTAGGCTACATGATGGCTACAATTCGCCACTGGCTCCCTAGATTAAAGCATATGGACGATATAGCGGCGCATATGACTGTCAAAATCTTTGACATGATGCAAATGGTTTTTAAAGTCTTCCGACGCGTCAAGGCACCTCACGTAAACACCCCGGGCTTTGAGCCTGGCAATTTCGATCTGGTACATGATATGAGTACAACGCCATCGCTACGGGTATGTTATGCCTGGCATTGCAGAATAAAGTACCTACCGGCGTGCTACAAGCAGACTTTCGAAGAGATGTTCACAACCGGCTTCTGGGAATACCATTCAGAGGTATTCATAAGCAGAGCTACACATTTATTACACTTATTTGCGTGTGAACGAATGGTCTATTCCACACACTATCAACTCCCGTCACTGGAAGAACCACAACCAATAGACTGGGAGAAACTCGAGGCCGATCTGGCTCGAGGCATTCGTATCTCCGAGCACACCCTCGCTCAAGACCTCTGTAGCTCAGCGATGAGTAGCACCTCCTTTAATGTCAATCCGGGGAGACGTGAGGATGGTATGAAGACCACGAGCAAGTGGAAGCACAAGTGCGTGAGTGAGAAGCACACAAGCATGCACACACATACACGCACACGCGCACACACGGCAAGAACAAAGAGAGTAAGACAATGGAATCACTTCTATTGCAACAAAGTTCTCATACAAGCTCAAACTACAAGAAGCTAACCCAAAAATGAGCTCTCTAGCTCTATTTATAGTTTTTGACTAGCTTTGGCCCTGTCCAGACCTAGTGTCCGGCCTAGTTAAAAATTAGGTTCCAGGGCTTATTTGAGGGCTCAAACGAGATCTAAAAATTATGAAAATTGGCAGGCAACTACTTCTAAGGCTCCCCAAGCTCGAGGACTCCTCGGCTTGTACAAAATGGAGCTAGAAAAAGGTGAAATGATATTTACAAGGTTTTTTAGTGATGAGAATCACTTGAAAATGATGTAGGGGTTTTGAAAAAAATGAAGGGTTGCCTTAGTGCTAGATCTGCATGTGTGTTCGTACTTGCTTCTTCCCGTATGCTGTCAACACTCTCCCCCCCCTAGCGTCTGTCGCCTCTGACAGACCTTTGCTCTGCGGGTTGATCAATATAGTTCTGGAGAATGTCAGCTCCCACCTCATGTTCTTTGATTCGCAGCCCTCGGATCAGGTCTCTCTGCAGGGTATCCCAATTGATTGGGCCCGGTATGTCCGTCTGTGGCGTTGTGTAGAGTTCTGAGTGCATCGTTTGTTCGCATGCAAAGAGGTGTAACAAATGGGTGGGTCGTGGCGCGAACACCTCTGAGTGTGCTTCCCAGAACCCCGTGGTGAACATTTCATCGAACGTTTGCTTGTAGCAGGCAGGGAGATATCTGATGCGTGCGTGCCATGCATAAGCAACTCGTATGCTCGGAGTGGTGCTCATATCATATAACAAGTCATAATTACCATTCATAAACCCGGGAATCGTAGGTTGAATATGACAGACATTTCGGAAAGTTTTGAGCACCACCTGCATCATATCGAAGATCTTGAGCATCATCTGGGCAGCCACATCTGGCATAGGGTGGAGGCGGGGAAGCCAATGTCTGATGGTAGCCATCATGTAGGCTACCGTAGGCGTGCCGTTGGGGGGTGCAATGGCAGGGTAATTGAGCCATTCTTTGCAATTGGCATTGTTCTTGACTTTGATTGCAAATGACTTCCATGTCCTTCTCCGTTGTACTGGTCCATAGCAATTGTTATACTTTAAATGGATGGGTGCGTGGTCCCATGTTCGTAGCATCTCGGGATAGGTCTCCAATAGCTTTTGCCTCCAGATGGGTTGATGTATTCTCCCTTTGCGCGCCTCCTCTGGAATGTCCTCAGGTTCAAATTGCGTTGCGAAAGTTGGGTACTTGTTGGTCTTACGTTTGATCTCGGCGTTGTAGTCTGCCAACAGTACAAAGTATGGCTTATATTGTAATTCTGAGCTGGTGATTAGTCTTCTAGGTGCCAGCTGTCTGAAGTATTCTGATTGAAGTATGGTTTCTTCAATGGTCTTCATGGTCAACATCTGGTAGGAGATACGTTCTTCATGAGTCTGCCCCATTTCTTCTACCTGTTTCATCCATGCCGATGGGAGTTCCTCATAAGTGTCCTGTCCCTCCTCAGTGATTGTGCCTCCTGGAAAAGGTTGAGGCTCATAGTTCTCGTCATATGCTTCCTCCACTGGAATAATAACTTCCTCTTCTTCCATGGGTTGCTCAGGTGGGGAAGGAGGTCGTTCATATTGTAACAACTTGATTTTTAACTCGGCCACCTGCTGACGTAGCTCTAGTACTTCACTCGCTATTGATAATTCCGGCTCTGGTGAGGTTGCAGCGTTGGCCATCTCCTTGTGTTCTTGTTGGTGTGGTGCAGCCACTTGGGCTTTCTGTAGGTCTTTGACTTGGTCAGCAAGCTGATCATGAGCCTCCAGGAGAGTGGCATAGGTTTCTAATATTTGTTGTATATTCTCCGAGGGGATAGCTTGAAATTTAGCCGGGTCTATGGGTGCTCCCGGGGTGTTCTCCATGGCAGCCTCGAGGTTCTCTTGGTTTTGTTGTTGAAGCCGTCTGTTCTCTTCTTGAGCTGCTGCAAGATGTCGTCATAGCAAGGCCATGTTTCGTTGAAGCCTTGCATTGCGGCCCATTTGATCTCGCAGCTGTTCCTCCATGGCTTTGCTCGCTTCCATATGCCTCGCTTCCAGTTGCGCATTTGCATGTTCGAGGGCGGATATTTCGCTTTGTGACTCCGTATGACTGGACTCCAAAGCATTGACACGCTCTTGGAGTGTTGCCGAGAGGGTGCAAAGCTCTTTGTTATTTTCTTCCAATAATTTATATTCCTGCTTAAGCTGAGTGGCAGCTTCGAGCATGGTGTCGAGTGCAAGACTAAATGAGGTGGATGTAGGGGTAAGGATGGAAGATGCAGGGGGTTGGGAAGTGGGAATGGGAAAAGTGGATGTTGTGCCTACAGTGCTTGGAAATGGCGACGTGAGTGAAATGATATGTGGTAATGTTGGGATAACAGTGGTGGTGGGTGATCCTGTGGATGGTGAGATGTCCATGGGATCGGACGTGAGAGTGTGTGATTC
This sequence comes from Ceratopteris richardii, assembly GCA_020310875.1. Classification (NCBI taxonomy): domain Eukaryota; kingdom Viridiplantae; phylum Streptophyta; class Polypodiopsida; order Polypodiales; family Pteridaceae; genus Ceratopteris; species Ceratopteris richardii. The sequence continues at coordinate 147,837,530 of CM035413.1, forward strand.
GTGCACTGTGAATACAGGAATGGTGGGTGGTGTGATAGTGGTGGCAGTGAATGTGGGGGAGTGGGGTTGGGAAAGGGACATTTTATTATAAGTATCCACCTGTTGGAGTATATTTACAAGGTTTGTCCAGAATGAGGGTTGTGTGACTGGGGTTGAGTGTGAGTCAGTTGCTAGGGGAGTGGCGGATAGGGTTTGGGTGTGAGTGAATGGAAAAGGATGGGATGAGGTCTGGCTATTGGCAAGTGGTTGTCCAAGGGCGGGGAGATAGGAAGGGTGACCTATTATGGTTTGATCGGTGGCCGGATGACCGGTGTGAGGTTCCAAAATTTGGGTGGAAGTGTGGGACGTGGGTAAAGGGAAGGATGTAAAAACGGAGGTGTGTACAATGGTTTCGTGATGGGTGGATATCGATTGTTCAGGAGGAATAGTGGAGAGGGGTTCTGAAAGGTGGAGGGAAGGTGGCTGTGGAGATGGTACGTGTGTAATTACCTCATGTTCGTCGGTGGGACTCGGGCTCGTCATGTGAACATCTTCTGAAATTATAGTAGGCAAGGCGGTAGAGGTTTCCATTTGAATCATTTTCCCGCGTCGTGGTCGTGTATCAATCCTTTGTTGATCGTAGACAGGGTTTTCCTGATATACCATTGTCCTCAATGCCTCCCCGATCCCACATGTCTCTGCCAATAAATTCAATGATTCCACAAAGTTGGAGTCAACATTCTCGGCTTGAAGCATCTGGTTCACTAGAGCTCTATTCGCCGCCTCTGTCATCTTATGTCTTCTCTGTACCTGCTTGATTGTCTTGTACAGCCGTCTGAGTTGTGCTGTGTAGGCAGGGGCCTCCTCTTCACTGTCTTCCGGGTCATTCCTGTGTGCTCCTTCCTGCACTTGTGTGTTTGGGTTATGAGGATGTTGTGCCACTTCTTCCCCATGTACTCTGCTCGTCTCGCCCCGTGGCTGTTCTCTTTGGGCTGATGCACCCGGACCCACATTGTCAAGGGAATCTTCACTGTCGGATAGGGGGACCGTCTGTAGGAATCTTTCAAAATCGAAATTTGGATCTTCTGTGAAGGTGGCCATAGATGCAAACTCTGCATCGGTAGGTAGTGGAGGGGCGGATGGAACGGGTTGCACCACCTCTCTTGGTTGAGACTCTTGGAGATGGATCGTGAAAGATGCCACTTGGGTTTCTTCTCTAGTGGAGACTTCGGCGGTGGCTTCTGGAGGGATCAGGACCTGTGAAAGGGATCCACGCATTCTTTTTGCCGGTTGATTCCCTGACTTTCGCCCTTTGAACAGCTCCAGGTGTGCATACTTTAGGGCTCGAGCAACTGACACATCATATGCAAGACATCTGTAGATGATTCTTGTCAGCGCACAACAACCATGTAAAGTGGGTTTCCTCGCCCCCCGCTTGCCAGCCTCATATACTTGATCTAAGATCCATACCGGCATCTTAATGGGCAAGCTTCCGGTCTCTGCTAAATACAACCTGTACCATATCTTCTTGTGAGGCTGAGTAAAACGGTCCTGAGCGGGAAATGCGAAGTGCTGGAGGCACATCCGCAAAGGTATGGCGATGTTGGGGGTGAGGGCGCACATTTCTTTGAGCTTCTTGACTCTATTGCTTTTCATTGATTCTGGTATCAAGGGGTCGCGATCTGAAGGCACATGAGTGCCATACATTTGAAGGGCTTCCCTGATTAACGTTACATTTAATTCAAACTTCCTCATCTCCTCCAGATTGGATAAGGAGGGCACCCAGAATGTGCCTGAATGATCTTTATCCCCGGTAGGTTTCAGCGTAGCAATCAAGTAGTAGCACCTGAGGAAGTCGGGTTTAGGTAGAGCTGCACTGAAGTAAGCTTGTAGTCCTGCCTTTTGCCAGATATCCTGAAGTGGAGCTGCATTCTGTAAGGTCTCAAATTCTCTTGAAAAGAATTGGAAGGTCCACCAAACCCCTCCACACTCCATCTTGGACTCCCAGATGTGATCTGCGTCTCCCAAATCTCCTGGCATTTCATTGAACCAATGGGAGTGCCCTTTTACTCTTTCGGTTAGTCCACTGGGTGGATCTGGAATAGGAATCCTTCGCACATTCAAGAATTCTTCCGGCCGAGCTGTTGGTGGAGCTTCCACTGGCATGGCATCCCAATTGATTGGAGCATGGGCACCTGCCTGAGAGCTTGTGCCTGCCGTTGTTGCCATGAGAGTAGGGTGCTTATCTGCTGGAAGAAGAAAGGCACATTAGTGTTGCATAGGAAACAAGATGTAATGGTGTTCCCTTCACAATACTAACATGACAATTCCGGAGGTCAGTGGTTAGTGGTGAAGTGTTTATGATAGGTGTGAGTGGTGATTAAAGATCAGTGTCATCCTAGATGCATACTTTGGTTATGCAATGGGCTCGGAATGCTCCTGTGTTAGTGTGGACTGATTTACAGAATAGGGTCAGGGGGTTTAGTACACAGTTTAATTCTCCACACTTTGATAGAGGAGTCGTAGCTCTTAGAGCTAAGGGCAGGTGAAGATTTCTGTATGAGAGTGCGATGTATTTGGGACCTTCTTGGTACCCATGTCCAGACATTTTTAGGGTTGATGGGAGTGGGGACAGTGAGAGGTGTAGGTATCTTGTCATTTTCTGAGTTGTTGGCCAAGAGTGCTTGTGAAAGTTGCTTCATCCTAGTTCCAGAAGGTGAAGTAATTTGGGCTTGTAAGCAGGCCTTGGGTACCCATATCTGTCTAGCATTAGGGGTAGCCTTCATTGACCGCTTAGGGACCCAAATAGAAATGGTATGCCTAGGGGTTATCCTAGGGGGCTTCTTAACTTCGTTCCTTGACGGTGAGGCTCGTTTCTTGTCTTCTTGAGATTCTGCTATTAGAGTTGTGGGTTTCCCATCCTTGCGTATCCAGATCTGCTTCGCGCCCCGAGGTGCTCTATGTTGCACGGGTTGGCGCTCCTGCCTCTTGATCAGCGGCCTCCTTCGTGTAGAGTGATGTTCGGTCTGCTCGTTTAGAATCTTCTTTATATCAGTTAGGAACTCCTTCTTGGCTCCTGAACCTTCGGTAAGATTGATATTCCTCTGCACCATAGAAGTTTGGACAAGCACAACATTGTTATCTTCATGTGGATTCCTGGAGGGACCAGGAGTTGGTGCCTGTTCTATTGGTTTGAGTGCTTGATTTTCTAATTCAATCATGAGACGGTTTTGGCCTACCCAAGCCTGAAGAAGTCCACTTCTTAGGTTGAGGTTGACTGCGTGATCATAGATCCAGTCTTGGCCTAAGACAAGAGGTTCGGTCAGATCCTCGTCTTCACACACTAGCACTTTTGCTGGCATGAGGACCTCTTGTATGTAGAGGGGAAGATCCACCTCTCCCATACAAGGGGTTTCAACACCTCCTAATCCTATCAGATATGCTTCTAGGGGTTTTACCTCCAATTGCAGCTGCTGGCAATACGAAAGCCGAACTGCACTTGTGGCTGCTCCTGAATCAATTAATGCTCTCACGCTTGTGCTTCGGTCTCTTTGTCCTAGTTCTAGGGTCATAAAAGGTCGTCGGTCCACTATCTTATGGGTACGTTCACCTGCAGTCTCACACATGGCCATGTGATAGCCTGGAGACTCTTGAGTGTCAGTCATAGGCTGATCCCTCCCTTGTCTCCTCAACTTCATTTGTCTGATACGCTCTAAGGCCTCTGCCTGCGCCTCTTCTCGAATTCGTGTTTCCTCCTCTTTACGTTGCTTAGCAGTATTGAGTCGGCTTAGCATTTCCTCTGTGAGGGGTTCCTGATACAGCTTGACTCTGCATCCGCTAATATAGTTTGGGAGGACATCCCCCTCTAAAGTGGCTAGTTGTACTGCTCCACTCGTGGAGATCCTATTAATGATCATAGGTCCGTAGCCCCTCTTTTCTAGCTTTCTTGCGTGTTGTTTCAATGTGTAGACTAAAACTAGATCTCCTGCTTTCAAGCCCTTATCCTTCACATGGGCATCAAAGTATGCCTTTTGCCATTTTTTTGCAGCATAGATGCCTGCTGCTGCTCGTAGCCTCGTCTCACCTAAACGCTCTAGATCAAAGATCCTAGAGGACAACTCGTGTCCATTCCACTCATGCTCTTGTGCTACTCTTAAAGCTAGAATTAAGAAATCTAATGGTAGCACCGCATTTTGTCCGAAGACCATCTGAAATGGGGTGGCATTGAGTACCGTTTTGTAAGCAACTCGGTATGCCCAAACAGCATGATGAAGTTATTTGTCCCAATCCGAGCGTTTATTATTTACAAGTTTCGTCAATACGTTACATAGGATCTTATTCGTGCTCTCGGCTTGTCTGTTAGCTTGCGGGTGATAGGGTGCAGACTTCTTATGTATCACCATGAATTCTTGAAGGAGATTTTCAATGACCTCATTCAAGAAGTGCGTACCTCTATCACTAACCAACTCTATTGGTAACCCATATCTAGTGAACACATTTTCGAATAAGAATTTAGCCGTCGTTTGAGCATCATTCTTCGTCGTGGCTTTTACTTCCACCCACTTTGTAAGGTAATCCGTGGCTACAATAATGTATTCTGCATGGGAGTTTCTAGCTGGGGGGTTGATGGGACCTACAAAGTCTATACCCCACTTGGAAAATGCACGTCCTCCCATCATTGGCCTTAAAGGCATTTCATCTTTTCTTATCGGATATTGGGCACGTTGGCATGTGTCACAACTCTTCACATAAGTATGTGCATCCATATGAAGAGTGGGCCACCAAAGTCCTGAAAATAGAATGGTCTTAATTACCCTGTCAGGCCCAAAGTGTCCACCTGCAGTACCGCTGTGTGCCGCTTCTAAGACTTTCAAATAGTCTGATTCATGAATGCACAGTCTTAGGTATCCATCCTTGCCTCTTCGATATAGGTTGTCTCCTACTAAGGCATAGTCTTGAGCCTCTTGCTCCATGCTCCGTTTTCTTGCAAGACTAGCCTGATTGGGTAATGTCCCCGATCTCATGAACTCGACCAATGGAGCACTCCAATCTGGGATTAAAGACACGTGATAAAGAGTGGCATGTTCCACTGGGGTTCTCTTCTGGCACACTGAACAATTGTGAATCCACTCTTGTATTTCTTTGTCCATGCTAGGCCAATACACTCCTAAACGTTTTAGATTCTGCAATGTTCGTTGTTTAGAGTAGTGATTCCCTAGCAATCCCTCATGGGCTTGTTGCAACCAACTAGTATGTTCATCCTCCTCGACACAACAAGCTAATACGCCCTCGGTATCTTGCTTGTACATACTTCCGGCCAATATTTGATACTTTAGTGATTTTACAATTTCCTCTTTGCTTGTTTTCACATTCTTATTTGCAGGCCCGAAGGTTAGGACCGGTACCAACTTACTTGCCCATTTAGGAACAACTTCTAAATTGAACAGATAAGCATCGGGCAATTCATCAGACACTCCTTGCGGTGGCTCTCCTGAAGTGATGCGAGAAAGATGGTCTGCCCTAAGATGGGTTCTACCTTTCCTGACAACAACTTCAAAGTCGTATTCCATTAGTAAGAGGAACCATCTTACTAAGCGGCCTGTATTGCAAGGTTTATTGACCAAATATAGTAAAGCTTGATGATCAGTGAAAAACTTGAATTTATTGGCCAATAGATAGTGTCTAAACTTCTTCACAGCATACACCATACCTAGGCCTTCCCTCTCCGTTGTGGTATAATTTCGTTCAGCTGCATTTAATTGCCTACTAGCATATGCTATTGGCAAATCTAGGTTTCCTTCACCTGTGGGTTGTGCTAGCACACATCCTATTGCATGATTGGAGGCATCTACATGGACATGGAAGGGTTTGCTCCAATCCGGAGTAGTCAATATTGGTGCTATGCACAAACGTCTTTTCAGCTCGTTGAAGGAAGTCTCGCATTCCTCGTTCCACTCAAAACTTGTTAACAACCCATAAAGAGGTTTAGCTATGATGGCATACATGTGGATAAACCTACGGTAATATCCACAATGGCCCATAAAGGCTTGTACCTCTTTAACATTCCTTGGTCTGGGCAACTCTGCTATTGCTCTTACTTTGTCTTCATCTGTTGAAATTCCATTCTTAGAAACAATGTGACCTAAGATCTTACCTTGTCGTACCATGAACACACACTTCTCTGGATTCAGACACACTCGATAATCTCTACACTTGTTGAAGATTTGCCTGAGCTCAGGGATGTGGTAACTTCTTTCTTGGGAATGAGCGCATAAATCATCCACATATACTTCTAAGCTCTTTCGCAAGAACTCTTTGAAGACATGACACATGAGTCTTTGGAATGTTGCAGGTGCATTGGTGAGCCCAAATGGCATCACACGAAATGCAAAGATTCCCCATTCTGTGGCAAAGGCCGTTTTGTGTTGATCTTCGGGGGCAATGGCTACTTGGTTGTAACCTGAAAATCCATCAAGGAAGCTATAAACTTCCTTGCCTGCCACACGCTCCAAAAGATGTTCGGTGATTGGGAGTGGATAACTATCTCTGATCGTAGCGGCATTAACTTTTTTAAGGTTAATGCACACTCGCAATTTCCCATTCTTCTTGGGCACCACTACAATGGGGGACACCCATTCAGTGTGCTCAATCTCATAGATGAATCCAGCTTCAATCAGCCTGTCAATTTCCTCTTTTATTTTGGCTGCATAATTGTCATTATATGTGTAGGGCTTTTGTTTGGTGGGCTTGGCATCAGCGGTCATCGGAATCGTATGAGAGCAAATCTCTGGATCTACTCCTTTCAAGTCTCTATAGTGCCATGCGAATACATCCCTATATTCCCTTAATAGAGCTACAAGCTCTGAAAGACAATAGTTACGCAATATAACACAGGAGCAATAGCAGAGAAGATAACAGATATAGGAGAATCTCAACAATTTTCTACTAGCAGCAAGTACAAAGATGATGGCGTTGTCCACCCGTGCGCTCTCAAGGTAGAGCTTAAATGGTGATCTAGACAACTCTAGATAGGGAGATACAAGGTAGAGGTATGCTGGCTCAACTCGGTATCTTAGGAAGTGCAGAAGTCATGTATATATAGGATCATGGGTGGCCTGCCATGGACGGCTATACATGGGCGGTAGAGCGTGGGCGGCCACCGCCCGCGTAATTGCCATACACGGCTTAGACTGGTTGAACCGACCTAACAAATATAAATGATTTCTGACTCCGACAGGGAATATTCCATGGAATATTCCCTTTACCGTCGCGGACCCCACAATTGGGGACCCTGGTAACTCCCTTTCCTTATAATATCTTACATGGTCCAATATGACCTTCATCCAACATTCAAGTTGGGATTCCCATCAATTGGGTAATGCACGCTTGGCTTCTCCTCATAAAGGGGGCCTTACAAAATGTGCATTCAATCATGAGGGGTAGACATTGATCATATACTAACAAGCTCTGCTTCTTCTTCTGCACTTAGGTCGTCTCCTATGTACGTACATCGCTCTTCGTTCCCTTCAATGGTCACTACAATTTTTTTGGTCTTTTCTTTATTGTCATATGCTTCTCCTATAATGGCCTCTCTCTTAGGCATTCGTACCAGAATTTTTCGGTCTTCCACTTCATATTTCTTGAAATTTTCTGGTACTTCAAACAATGATTCTTCCTCTTCTTGTTTCACTGCTTTCCTTTTCTTTTTCTTTTGACCCCCTTCACTTCCTTTCTTTGAATTTATCATTTTAATACTCGCAAGGGGTTCTTCTTCTTTTTGGGTTAACACTCCTATGTCTTCTAAGTAGTGTTCCTCTGAGTCAAAGTACGTATCCATCACAATGGATTCTAGATCATCGTCATTCTCTTCTTCTTCTATGAACTCACTAGGATCACACTCTTCCAACAAGGGCTGACACATGAACACTGAAATATCATAACCCTCCTCATCACAATGGGGTGTCCATTGTTCCTCATTGACTGCAATGTCCATGGTAGCTAAGATTTCTACCCAACCATGAGGTTCAAATTCCTCATCTGGAAATATCATCGGTGTATAGGCTGGGTCTTTTATTGGTCTATCTCCTGGGGGAGTTCCTTCTTCTCTCGCTTTTAGGCGCTTTTCCTCTTCCTCCGCGACCTTGCACATCCACAAGTGAGTATCTTCATGCAGCCAGGATGGTTCGGGGGAACTTCCAGAATGCACGGAGATAGAATCTTCTTTCGCTTTGTGGATAGGATTCCACTGTAGGGGTGGTACATCTCTGAAGGTGTAATCCTTCAGATTGACCTTGGTGGTGACCCCTAAGTGCTGTAAGTACAAGGAGTTGGTTCCCCAATCCTGTACTATTTGCAATTGTCGTAGGAAAGGTCTTCCTAGGATCATCTCGTAGACATTATTTTTCTCAAAGTCACATATAGCAAATGTATGTTCAAACTCTACACCACAAGTGGTTAGAGTTATCCCTTCAAGCAATCCGAGAGGTCTTTCAAAATGACCATCTGCCATTTGAAGTTTCATTCTCGTTGGTCTTAAGGTGGGTTTGCCCCATCGCTTCCACAAGGAGGTGGTCGCAATAGCAACACCAGCACCCGAATCCACAATTGCTTTGGTTGTGTAACCTTGATAGGTGATCGGAAGATAAGTGTTACCTTCTTCACCTTCACTCATGTCTCCTATCTTGTCGAGAGGTATCTCGGGAACTTTCTGCTTAGAGCCTACTTTTGGTATATTGGATTCAAGTTCTGGAACCTGATCCTTCACATGATTCCAGAGCTCCAGTTTTTCCTTGAGGAGCTCCTCTACAGTGAGATGACATTGAACCTTAGTGTTCTTCACAACATCAGTGTTTCTTGGAATCACTGAGTCTTCGTTTCTTACCAATATTGTGGGAGCTCTGATCTGGAGAGATTCAGATTCCCATGGGCCTGTGAAATGAGGCAACTCTTGTAAAGAATTAGATTCAAAATCTAATCTCTCATCCTCTTGTTGCTCTGTTTGATCTCCATAGATAGACGGAATGTCTTGGGGAAATTGATCACGAAGATCATCAATCTCAGGAATAGGAGGGGAATCACCCGTCTCCTTGGCCCATTTCTCTTCTTGTATTTCCCGCAAGAACTCTTGAGAGTATTGTTGAATTGAAGGAGGTATTCCAGCATCCGTGGAATTAGGAACATAAGCTCCCTTAGGTGGTGAGCTCCCTCTTTCAACAACTGGTTGAGCCTGTGGAGGTAAAGAAACTTCTGATTTGTTTACCAACTGCTCTAATTTTTCTAGTAAGCCTTGGAAATGCAAATCCGGCTTGACAGAGTTTGTCTGATTGAACTTTTGACTAGTCTCAAGTATAGCTTGAGCTTGTTCTACCATTTTCATGCACATTTTCATCCGTTCAATCTCTAAATCTGCTCTAGGGTAACTCTTGTCTAGGTTTGCAGCTGTTGGCCCTTCTTGAAGTCGAGCCTGGTAGGCCTTGAACATCATGTCCAAGCCTTCAGGAGTGGGGTCAGCTAATACTGATCCTACTCGGGGTGGTGGGTGGGTTACGAGGGGTGTATTAGAGGGTGGAGAAATGGAGGGTGATGGGGATGGTAGTGGTGGACGTGTGTGGTAGTGCGGTTGAGATGTGATCTCTGTGATTTTTGCCTTGGTTTCTCTCACGCTTTCTTCAAGTTCGTTTATCTTTTTTGCCCATTGCCTTTTCATTCTTTCACGACTATCCTTCCAGGCGCTAGTTCTCTTTTTGGTTATGCTCTCTGTTTCACTCACCTCGGGGCTCTTTTCGGGAGCAACACCTTGGTGTTGTTGAAGTGCCTGGGCTCTGGTGATCACCTGCACAGGTGCAGTGGAAGTCACACTCCCTGTGGAGTCTACAACTAACCCAACAACATTGATAGGAGTGATTTTAGGCATGTTATTAGGGTTCTTCGGGCAATCTCGTAGGAGATGCTCTTTCCCGCAGTCTTGACAGAAGCCCTGAATGGTTACTGGTTGAGGCTGTGTAGGGACAGGCAGTGGACAATCACGTATAAGGTGATCTCCCTGACATCTGAAGCATGGTCCTCTAGGAAATGGGGTTCGTACCTGTCTAGGTTGAGGTCTAGAGTTGGGGTTTGTGTACATAACATTAGAATACTCAGGTTCCCCACTATTTTCACTTGGGTCCTCATAATAGTATGACTCGTTATGCTCGGGTGACTGCATGTAGTAAGCCTGTGGGCTATCAATATGTGTGGAGTCAAAGCTATGGTCACTGGGATCACTGTCTGATAGCAATGGGGTGACTGGGACTATGGCTCTATTCGGATTTTCTTCAGTAGATGCATATTTCACTGGGATCACATTGGTTGGAGCAGGGGGTTGCTGCACTAGGACTGGTTGAGGTCTCTGCTGCCCTTGATAAGGTGGCTGATAAGTTTGCTGTGGTCTGTTGTATTGTGGTGATGGGTACTGATTCTGGTATCTACCATGTTGTGGATATGGCTGAGGATAATTTTGCCTAACAGTTTGTTTGTTATATGGGCAGTCTTGTGCCATGTGATTGGTGTACCTGCGCTCTATGGTGCAGTACTGGCTACTAGGATTTGCCTGAGGTTGGGCCATAATGGGACATACACTTGCCATATGTTCACCGCCAACATTGTAACACCGCTTAACTGGGGCAAATCTCGGAATTTGCTTGCTAGAGACACCTAGTTTTTGGGCTACCTTCTCTGCAAGTTCCTCGATGGATGTGGATTGACTAGATGTCAAGTTACTAGAATTATCAGAATCCTTATAGATTTTTGATAGTTCTAATTCCTCACCTAGATTGTCCTCAATGTCTATGCACATGCGCACGCACTCTTCTATCGTTCTGGGGTCCTTCAGGTACACATATGACCTGAGCTTAGTGCTCAACAATCCATCTAGGAACAAGGCCACTTGTTTGGCTGGTGTGGGTAACTCCGGCATCGGGCATCTCTCCAGGTACTGTCTAAATCTTCTTCTAGCTAGCCTGACCGTCTCTTGAGGTGTTTGTTTGAAGCTGTGAATTAGTGAGGAGGTGTTATGCCTGATTCCACTCTTAGAGAACTCAACAATAAATGCCTCTAAGAGCTGGTCTATGTTTCTGAAATGCCTCTCATTTAGTGGTTGAAACCACGTAAGGGCAGTGTTCCTAAGGGTTAGACCGAAAGCATTATATTGTGTGAATAGGTCCTCTACCTGTTCAGCTTTCAATACTTGCCGAAATTCTGCCACATGGTCATAAGGGTCTCCCGTGCCATCGAAGTAATTCTTCATGGACTTCACCAGTTGAGTTGGTCGCAGGGTCCTAGTGTGTTCTCTCGGCCTTGGCAAAGGAAAATCATCAATATTCCTTTGATTCCATGGGGTTCTATGTCTCTCAGGTTCCACTCTATTCCTTTCTGTTCCCGTTCTTTCTCTTCCCAGGGAGTTGGCAAAACTTACCTCAGGTTTGTCTCTACTTCTATCTCTCTGAGCCCCATGAGCTTGGGAGGTCCCAGCTCCTTGGTGACCAAAGGACACATTAGACCTTGGTTGGGGAAAGACCAATTCACCCTTCCATGTGTAAGCATGTCTGCCATGCTCATTGACCACAAAGATCCTCTCTGATGCATTGTCTAGGTAGGTTACTTGACCTGGGCTATCAGGGTCTTTAAGCTCGTAGATTGTGAGGGCACTCACCTCCTGAGGTTGAGAAGATTTATATCTCCAAAAAGCCTCATCGGTTTCTCGGTTTAAAAGCAGATCTATGCTTTTATTATCCTGTGGAATCCACTCTGGAGTCATGATTCTGGTCAAGACAGATTTACCACGGGGAGTTCTTGGCTCTCTCTCTAAGTTTCCTTGCTCTATATCATCCATGTCGGTCTCCGCAATCACATTTCCAAACTCATCAGTTCTATCAGGAAGAGTGGTGACTACATATATAGTCCCTTCTTTATCTAGGTAGGCTCCATTCTCAAACTTGACTACCGGGTGGTCTAATCCATGGGGTTGATCGGGGTTCTTAATCTGGACCACCGATCTTCTCAGTCTGTCTTCGTAGATGCGAGCACCTAGACGATTCGTCCTGATATATTCCAATTGAGTCTTGTAAGGTCCCTCTGGCTTTTCTAGGTAAGCCAACCCTGAACTACCTACTGGTCTCTCCATGTGATAGGACATCTCAGAATCACTGGTTTCTGATCTGGGAATGTATGGGTAATCACTCAACTGCTGGGCCCAAGACCTGCCAGTGTGATTGACACTAGCTTCAGAAGATCTGAGGCTTTGTCTGTCTTGGCCTAAGTGTCTGCCTGATCTAAGGTTCATATGCCTGATTTATTCACCCCCCTGGAACCCAAGCACACTCTCGTTGCATGTTAATTTTGCACCAATCACTTTGTTCTTTTTTAATTGAATATTATGTTTATGGTCTTGTCTGAAATTGCGTCGTCAGGAGTACTTAAGTGAATTTCCGCAATTGATAAGTGATCGATTCCCGTTTACCTTTTGTCCCTTAAGGTTTTCGCACTTAAGACCTATTTACTTCTTGCACTTTGTTGGTTAATACTCTTGGACTTGATTCATGCCTAACGTTGCCCTAATTAATTACCACACCTAAGTCGTACTTAGCCTAGGCTAGGAATTGACAAAGGAGGGTGGAGAGATCTTCCAACCTCAATTAGCTGGTTGACCAGACTGCTACACAAGCCCAGGAAGCCTTCTCCCAAGCTTGGTACTCACCCTTGCTAGCTTGCTTTGGATTGCCTTGAGTGCACACAAAGTTCCTGCAAAAAGTCACCAGTTAGTATAGCTTTATCACCACAAATAATTGGAAGACACACATCAATATTTTTAGTCCCCCTAGAGTAACTCACTGTACCCCCTTAATCTGAGAACAACTTAGTTCCACCTAAAGCTTTCCAACGAGACCAAAATCTCATCAATCGGAGTTCGTATGCTCAAGTTATGACCATTCAGGCACTATAGGGTCAAAACAGGCTCTCAGGGTTCAGGAGATCCCTCTCTGGTTTCTAGGTCTTTTGCCCACTTCCAAGGTTCTAAAGTTATACCAAGGTGCCTAAAATTAAGCTCAACTACCCTTCAATTCACTCAAAATTAACCCTAACTTTTCATGCGTTAAAGGCCGTGTATCGCGATAGGTCGGGTCGAGGTGTCGCGATAGGTGGGAAGTGTCACAATAGGTCGAGGTGTCGCGATAGATCGTGAAGTGTCGCGATAGGTCGGGGTGTCGCGATAGGTCGGGGTGTCGCGATAGCTCGTGAAGCGTCGCGATAGGTCGGGGTGTCGCGATAGCTCGTGAAGCGTCGCGATAGCTCGTGAAGTGTCGCGATAGGTCGGGGTGTCGCGATAGCTCGTGAGGTGTCGCGATAGCTCGTGAGGTGTCGCGATAGGTTGTGAGGTGTCGCGATAGGTCGAGGTGTCGCGATAGCTCGTGAGGTGTCGCGATAGGTCGAGGTGTCGCGATAGGTCGTGAAGTGTCGCGATAGGTCGGGGTGTCGCGATAGCTCGTGAAGTGTCGCGATAGGTCGGGGTGTCGCGATAGCTCGTGAGGTGTCGCGATAGGTCGTGAGGTGTCGCGATAGCTCGTGAGGTGTCGCGATAGGTCGTGAGGTGTCGCGATACCTCGAGGTGTCGCGATAGGTCGAGGTGTCGCGATACCTCGAGGTGTCGCGATAGCTCGGGATATGGTGAATTTTTCTGTTCTGTCTAGTGATCCTGGGAGCTCTAGGCCTGCGCAGTGTCGTGGTGCACTCAGAATCGTGATTGGGTGAAATTTTCGGAGTGTCGCGATAGCTCGAGCTCAACGCCTCGGGGACTGTGCAGACAATTTCTGTACCTGCTGAGCTTGCTGGAGGTGATGATGGAGCTGCCACCTGCAAGAAACATGCAAAAAACACGCAAAAACAAGCACACACACTCGCTCTCTCTCAAACTCGCACACAACAAATGAGGGAATGATAAGGAAGAGGGAATATGTAGTGGAGAAGGAGGTGGAGGTGGAGATGGAGATGGAGGTGAAGATGAAGATGAAGATGGAGAAAAATCAGAAATTTACCTACTACTTACCATTCCAACGCGTCCTCTCTACATCTTACCATCACACGCTCGTCCTCAAAGCTCGATCCCCGGCAGCGGCGCCAAAATTTGGTGTAGCTCAGCGATGAGTAGCACCTCCTTTAATGTCAATCCGGGGAGACGTGAGGATGGTATGAAGACCACGAGCAAGTGGAAGCACAAGTGCGTGAGTGAGAAGCACACAAGCATGCACACACATACACGCACACGCGCACACACGGCAAGAACAAAGAGAGTAAGACAATGGAATCACTTCTATTGCAACAAAGTTCTCATACAAGCTCAAACTACAAGAAGCTAACCCAAAAATGAGCTCTCTAGCTCTATTTATAGTTTTTGACTAGCTTTGGCCCTGTCCAGACCTAGTGTCCGGCCTAGTTAAAAATTAGGTTCCAGGGCTTATTTGAGGGCTCAAACGAGATCTAAAAATTATGAAAACTGGCAGGCAACTACTTCTAAGGCTCCCCAAGCTCGAGGACTCCTCGGCTTGTACAAAATGGAGCTACAAAAAGGTGAAATGATATTTACAAGGTTTTTTAGTGATGAGAATCACTTGAAAATGATGGAGGGGTTTTGAAAAAAATGAAGGGTTGCCTTAGTGCTAGATCTGCATGTGTGTTCGTACTTGCTTCTTCCCGTATGCTGTCAACAACCTCCTACAGAACTATATCCGACAGACCTCACAACAAGGTTCTGTCAGGGACGACAGAAGCGAGAGGGAGGGGGGTGTTGGAAGCAGCCAGAGGCACAGACAACGCGGAAGCATGTAACGATGGAGCAGTGAGCCAGTGGAATCTTTTTTCAAAGAATCATGTTTTAGAAATACTTTTCAAAAACCTCCAACAGTGATTTTTATCACTATTGTAACATATGTAACATAGAAAAACCCTTTTCTTAATTTCTAGCTCCATTTTGTGCAAGCCGAGGAGTCCTCGAGCTTGAGGAGCTTAGGTAGAACAAGCGTATCAATTTTGGTTATTTTTAGACACCGTTTACCCTTTCAAATAGCATCTAGGACCTATTTTTTAACTATGCCGGTCACTAGATGTGAAACCGGTCAAAACTAGTCTAGAAACTATAAAAAGAGCTAGAGAGCTCATTTTTGAGGCTAGCTTGTTGGAGTAGAGAAGAGCTTAGAGCAATTTTGAGCTTGTAAGAGTGTTCTTGAGTAATAGAGTTAATTTCTCACCTTCCATTGTGTCTTGCTTGTCTCTTCGTAGTGTGTGTGTATGTGTGTGTGCATCTTTGTGCTTCTCACCTTCACTCTCACTTCATCTCACATTCACGATCTTCATATCACTCCTATCTCTTCCGCGGATTGACAATTAAGGAGGTGAAGCTTCTTAACGTGGTACTTACCATTGTGCTAGAGCAACAAAGGGCAAGGATTCTACCAACACAACAGAAATCAAGCTTGAGTTATTTGTCATGATAGAGGAGGTATGTCCCTTGGCGGAAACCATTGATTGAGGAAGTGAAGGAACCATGTGAAGCTTGCATGATGGACAACCAATAGAGGAAAGAATTTCTACAAGAAATCAAGAATAGGGCAACCTATCCTCTAGAGTTGGTGCATGCTGACTTGTGCAGAAAAATGCCTACACAAACCTTGGGAAAATCTTCCTACTTCATGTTACTTGTTGAGGACTATGGCAAGAAGATGTGGATGTACTTCTTTCGGGTTCAGGCTCAAGCATTTGGTAAGTTTAAAGAATGGCTTCATCTTTTTGAAACTGAAACAGGGAAGAAGATGAAGAAATTCAGGACAGATGGCAGTTGTGAGTTCACATCAACAAAGTTTGAAGATTTTTGCAAGAGTAAAGGAATCAAGAATCAACTCATAGCGGCACATAGCCCTCAACAGAATAGTGTTGTGGAATTCATCTTCAGATGATGAGTCTAAAAGTCACCAACCTATTGTCACCCAAGTGGAAAATCCATTGCCACATAGGGTGAGACAACTCTATTATTCTCCAAACCCCATCCCACAGTCACTAAAATAGGTTGCAGATGGACCGAGGTGATCAAAGAGAATAGAGGAACAGAGACGAGAAAGCGTCCATGTTGTAAACAGAGCCCTCATGGTTGATCTCATTCAAGAACAAGCAAAGGAACCAACCAATGTGGAAAAGGTGCTCCACAATCCAAATTTGAGGGCTTCCATGCAAATAGAATATAACAATATGATGGTACTCTAGAAAAGTACAAAGTAAGACGTGCTACTCACAAGTTGAAAGCATTGAATTTTAGGAATCATTTGCCCCGATTACAAGGATGACTACTATCAAAGTAGTACTAGCTATGGCTGCACATAAGTGTTGGCCAGTCTATCACATGGATGTCAAATCAGCATCCCTCAATGGAGACCTCAAGGAGGAGGAATATGTGTCTCAGCCACTAGGGTTTGAGGCTCCACATTCGGAGAACAAGGTATGTTAGCTAAAGAAGGCTTTATATGGGTTGAAACAAGCCCTAGAGCATGGTACCAATGGATAGATAAGTATCTATTGAATCTAGGCTTCAAAAGATGTGCTTCTAATGCTAACGTTTATGTTCTAATGAGAGGAGGGAAGACAATTATGCTTGTACTCTATGTAGATGACCTTGTGATTATAGGAAATGATGATGCTCTTCTTCAACAAACAAAAGATGCCTTGAGCTCAAGATTTGAAGTGACAAACTTGGTCTCAATGCATTATTTCTTAGGCCTTGAATTTTGGCAAGAAGTAGGGATGATTTTCATCTCCCAACAAAAGTATGCAAGATAGATATTCAAGGTGTTTTGACATGGAGGATTGGAAGGAAATTTCTACACCTATGGAGTTCAACAAAAAATTATCTATTGAAGATACTTCACCTCCAATGGATATTGGAAGATATAGTAAATTACTTGGACGTCTCATCTACTTATGCAATAGCAGACCAAATATCTCTTATGCTCTTGGAGTAGTACACACGTTCTCTAATAAGCCTTGCCAAACTCATTGGAAGGCAAGCATGTAGATACTTAGTTATGTGAAAGGAACCATTGATTATGGTATTCTTTATGAACAAGGATCATCTCTGCTCAGATACTATGAATCAGATTGGCCAAGAGATATTGATTCCAGAAAATCATTTTTTGGATATTGATTTTTTTAGGATTAGAGATTTTCTCTTGGATCAGTAAGAAGCAACCAAATGTAGCATTATCTTCTATTGAAGCTCCGTACAAAGCTACATGTGTTGTAGCATGTGAAGCAGTATGGTTGAGGAGGATCCTATGGCACATAGGAATACAAGGAGAAGAGGCTAAAGAGTTGAAGTGTGATGACCAAAGTTGCATGAACATTGCCAAGAATCATGTTTTCCAGCACATATCAAGCACATAGAAATTCAGTATCACTGTATGCATGAGTTGATTGAGGATGGGTTCGTGGAGATAAGCTATTGTCCAACTGAAGAAAATGGAGCAGAAATCTTCATGAAGGAGGTAGTTCATGGCAGGGTGGACATTGAGGGGGTTGTTAGATATGCTCAATACTCCACCCTCAAGTGACCACAAATGATCCATGAATCTCTAAGTTGTAAGGCCCCCATTATTAGGAGAAGCCATTATAAGAGCCCAAATATTTGCGGAACCCTAACTTCTATGTTAGATGAGGTCTATGTGTCATTGTTGATGGTTATAAATCATCTTTGTGAGCCTATCCATTAGGTTAGGTAGGGCATAAACATCTGAGACATTGGGTTGCCTTTCAAGGAAAAAATAAAGGCGTTGTGGTGTCACGTGATTTCCTCGTAGGGCCAAGATGGTAGGTGTTGAAGCTCAAAGTCAAGGACAAAGCATGGAAGCACATCAAAGAAGTGGACATAGAAGAAGAGAGAGCAAGTAGGGAGCTCCAAGAAGTATATGTCAAATTTTCAGAAGAATCCCCTACAAAAATAGTGATTTTCATCATTAAAAACCATTGTAAATACCATTATCTATTTTTATAACTCCATTTTGTGCAAGCCCAGGAGTCCTCAAGCTTGAGGAGCATTAGAAGTATCATCCTACCAATTTTCATAATTTTTAGACTCCGTTTGAGCCCTCAAATAAGCCCTGGAACCTAATTTTTAACTAGGCCGGACACTAGGTCTGGACAGGGCCAAAACTAGTAAAAAAACTATAAAAAGAGCTAGAGAGCTCATTTTTGAGGTTAGCTTGTTAGAGAATAGAGCTTTTGTAAGAGAACTCTTTGGCAATTGAAGCTTTCCATTGTTCCTCTCTTTGATCTTACCGTGTGTATGTGTGTATGTGTGTGCATGCTTGTGTGCTTTCACTCACGCACTTGTGCCTTCACTTGCTCGTGGTCTTCATACCGGTCCTCACGTCTCCGCGGATTGACAAGTAAAGGAGGTGGTGCTTACGCTTGAGCTACACCAAATTTTGGCGCCGTTGCCGGGGAGAGAGCTTCGAGGACGAGTGTTGTGATGGTAAGATCGTAGATTTGCGACGTTGGAAGGTAAAAAAACTGTCATTTTTGTTCATTTTCTGATTTTTCTTCTTCATCTTCTTCATCATCATCATCTCCACCTTCTTCCATTTTCTTCTTCATAGAAATTTCTTGTTTTTTAGTGCATTTTCACCATTTTCATACCATTTTTCATGCATTATTGTGTGGGAAGGAGTTAGGAAGTGCAAGGGAGAACAAGCGCCTGTGTTTTTCATGATTTTCTGCTCATACGGAGCTCGCCATTGCTCGGCGCTCAAAAATTTGAAGTTCTCGCCAAAAAACGTGATTCTGTGATGAAAATCACGATTCTGTGAAAATTCAAATTTTTTTGAAAATCACGATTTTCTGTTTCCCGCCTAAAAGCTTGCCGAAAGAATCACGATTCTGTGGTCATTCTCAGAATCGCGATTCTGTGGTTGTGCTGAAAATGGCGATTCTCACAAATCACGATTTTCAGCCAAAAACACGATGCTGTGAGAACACGATTCTCTAAAACACGATTTTGTGAAAACACGATTCTCTGAGACAAAATCGCGATTTTCACGTCAAAAAACACGATTCTAAGAACCAATATTTTGTGAAAAACACGATTTTGTGAAAACATGATTCTCTGAGACAAAATCGCGGTTTTCATGTCAAAAAACACGATTATGAGAACCACGATTTTGTGAAAAACACGATTTTGTGAAAACACGATTTTCTGAGACAAAATCGCGATTCTCAAAAACACGATTCTCTGCTCAAAATCGCGATTCTCACAAATCACGATTTTCAACAAAAACACGATTTTCAAAACACGATTTTGTGAAATCAGGATTTTGTGAAAACACGATTTTGTGAAATCACGATTTTGTGAAAACACGATTCTCTGCTCAAAATCACGATTCTCTAAATTTTGAAAACCACGATTCTCTAAGACAAAATCGTGATTCTCTAGAACACAATTCTCTAAAACACGATTCTGTGAAGACACGATTTTGTGAATCACGATCCTGTGAACCACGATTTTGTGAACCACGATTCTCTGAAACACGATTCTGTGCTCAAAATCGCGATTTTCAAAAACAGGATTCTGTGCTCAAAATTGCGACTTTCAAAACACGATTCTGTGCTCAAAATCGCGATTCTTTGACTTAACAGCATCGCGATTCTCTGATTTCACACAATCACGATTCCCTGATTTCACAAAATCGCGATTTTCTCCTGTTTGCCTGTTTTGACCCCTAGGAGCCTGATTTGACATAACTTTTTCATCCAAAGTCCATTTTTTGAGCTCTATAGCTCGTTGGAAAGCTCGTTTCAAATCCTACACGGCCTCGTTGATTTTTAGATAGGATATTTTGAAGTTGACCTCCAGTGGGACTAGGAAACCAAGGGGGCCCCAAGGGATTTTGAGCAATACAAAGGGGAATTTTGGGACTAGAAGATAAAGCTTATGAACCTGAGGTCTGGTAGACACCTAGGCAAGGATAAACAAAGCATTAGATCTTCTGAGGCTAGTGTCAACCATACAGCTAAGTCTTGGGCACAACAACTAAGTGGTCATCCTTACAAACTAAGTTCAAACACAAGTGATTCAGAAATGTCTTTTAGCATGGGGAAACCTGTAGGTGGCTCAGGGACTGCCCATCTACAAACACCAGAAGGTCCCTATAAGACACAGTTGGAATATATTCGGACCAACGGATTAGGTGCTCGCATCTATGAGGATGGCCTGAGGCGATCAGTGGTCCAACTCAAAAATCCAGATCAGTCCTTTGGACTTGAACACCCGGTGGTCAAGTTCGAAGAGGGTTCATACATTGATAAGGAAGGAACCATGTATGTGGTTACCAACCAACCAGAAAGGACCGATGAGTTTGGAAATATCATTCATGAGAATGAGATAGGAGACCTAGAACAAGGAAATGTAGGACAAGGACCCCAGACTCCTAGAGGCAAGTCAGTGTTGACCAGAGTGATCACTCTAGACTAGATACCTCAAGACAACAAAAGCATAGAACTATTTTTGAATAGAGAAACAGAGGAAGCCTTTTGGAGATTCAAGCCAGATCAACCTAGCCAATTGGGCATAGTCATCATCTACGAGTTCAAGGATCCAAAGATACCAGGCAAAGTTGTCTACCTAGATAACACGTCAGAGAAAATTTTCTTGGTAACAGAACATGATAGACATGCATATACTTGGAAGAATGAATTGATTTTCCCTCCACCAAGATCCAATGTTTCCCATGGCCTCCAAGGAGTAGGATCATTCCAAGCTCATGAAGCCTAGAGAGAAAGAACTAGAGAGAGACCTGAGGTAAGTTTTGCACACACGGTGGGCAGAAATAGAGTAGGATTTGAAAATGAAAGACCTGAAAGAGAGAGACATCAAGCACATAGGCAACAAAGAGATGAACAAGATTTTCCATTGCCTAGACCCCGAGAGCACCCAAGAACCCTTAGACCCACTCAAGTGATCAAGGCAATGAAGAATTATTTTGACGGGTCAGGAGATCCTTATGATCATGTGGCCGAGTTCAAACAAGTGTTAAGAGCTGAACAGGTTGAGGATTTGTTCACCCAGTACGAGGCATTTGGTCTGACTCTTAAGGGCACTGCCTTAGCTTGGTTTCAACCACTGAGTAGTTGCAACTATCGCGATATAGGTCAACTGCTAGACGAATTCATTGTGGAATTTTCCAAGAGTGGTATCAGGCATAACACTTCATCTTTGATCCACAGCTTCAAGCAGACACCCCAAGAAACAGTGCGACTAGCAGGTAGAAGGTTTAGACAGTACCTAGAAAGATGCCCTGCTCCAGAGCTAACCACACCAGCCAAACAAGTGGCTTTGTTCTTAGATGGCTTACTGAGCACAAAGTTAAGATCATATGTATACTTGAAAGAGCCTAGATCCATAGAAGAGTGCGTGCGGACATGCATTGACATAGAAGATAACTTGGGTGAGGATTTAGGATTATCCAAACTCTATAAGGATTCAGATAGTTCTACTAGTCATACTTCAAAAATCTCCACGGAAATAGATGAGATAGCTGAGCAAGGTGCCAAGAAGCTAGGAGTTCAAAATAGACAAATACCAAGAGTCACCTCATTGAATCGGTGTTATACTTGTGGAGGCGACCACATGGCTAATGTATGCCCAATGCAAAACCAAAACATTAGAGAAAGGAATGTTCCATATTGCACTATTGAGAGAAAATACACGAACCACAGAGCTCAAGATTGTCCTTACAATAGGCAGGCAGTTAGACAAACTTATCAGCAACCTTACCAACAAGGTAGGTATCAGAACCAATACCAACAGCCATATTATCAACCACAACAGCAATATCAGGCACAATATAGGCCACAACCAGTCTTGGGAAACCAACCACCAGCTCCTGCCAACGTGATTCCAGTCAAATATGTTGTGGGAGAGGAAAATCCAAATAGAGCATTGGTGCCACTAACCCCATTGATACCAGATAATGACTCTCATGCTCATAGTTCAGACTACTCCCATGAAGGTAGTCCACATGCTTATTACACAGAGTCACCTGAACATAGTGAGATTTACTCGTATCAATATGAGGCACCACCTATGGAGCAAAATTGGGAGCCAGAATACTCCAATGTCATGTACACAAATCCTAACCCTAGGCCCCAATTGAGACAAATGAGACCACAAGCCCCTAGAGGATCTTGTTTCAGATGTCAAGGTGACCATTTCATTCGTGACTGTCCCCACCCACCATCTCCGAGTCAAGGACTGGCTATCACAATACAGGCTTTTTGTCCTGATTGTGGCAAAGACCATCTCCCCAAAGATTGTCCAAGAAACCCCTCTAGTGCACCCAAGATTACACCCATTAATGTGGTAGGCTTAGTGGCAGATTCAAGTTCAAGTAGTAGCAATGTGGCTCCCATACAAGCTGTCACTAGAGCACAAGCCTTAAAACAGGATAAACCAGCAGAACAATCAGAGTTGAGTGAATCAGGAGAGCCTAGTAAGAGGAAAACAAGAACATGGAAGGATACCAGAGAGAAGGCCAATCGCAAGTGGAATAAAAAGTTATTGGAACTAGAAGAAAGCTTAAAAGAAGTGAAAACAAAAATAGAAGACATTGCATCTCAAAGCCCCTCGCATGCCGAAACTCCATCCACTCCACCTCATCCCACCCCACCACCCATTGTAAATAGACCGCAACTAGGGTCTGTTCTTGCAGATCCAACCCCAGAACGCTTGGACATGATGTTCAAGGCTTACCAGGCTCGACTTCAAGAAGGGCCTACAGCTGCAAACCTAGACAAGAGTTACCCTAGAGCAGATTTAGAGATTGAACGGATGAAAATGTGCATGAAAATGGTAGAACAAGCTCAAGCCATACTTGAGACTAGTCAAAAGTTCAATCACACAAACTCTATCAGATCAGATTTGCATTTCCAGGGCTTACTAGAAAGATTAGAGCAATTGGTAAACAAACCACGAGTTTCTTTACCTCCACAGGCTCAACCAGTTATTGAAAGAGGAAGCTCACCACCAATGGGAGCTTATGTTCCTAATTCCATAGATGCTGGAATACCTCCTTCAATTCAGGAGCACTCTCAAGAGTTCTTGCGGGAAATACAAGAGGAGAAATGGGCCAAGGAGAACAATAACTCCCCTCCTATTCGTGAGATTGATGATCTTCATGATCAATTTCCCCAAGACATTCCATCTATTTACGGAGATGAAGCAGAACAACAAGAAGATGAAAGATTAGATTTTGAATCTAATACCCTAGAAGAACTGCCTCAATTTCCAGGCCCATGAGAATCTGAATCTCTCCAGATTAGGGCTCCCGTCAATACTGGTAAGAAATGAAGACTCAGTGGTTCCAAGGAATACTGATGTCGTGAAGAACACTAAGGTTCAATGTCACCTCACTGTAGAAGAGCTGCTCAAAGCAAAACCGGAGCTATGGAATCATGTGAAGGATCAGGTCCCAGAACTTGATTCCAACATGCCAAAAGCAGGCTCTAAGCAAAAGGTACCAGAGATACCTCTAGACAAAATAGGGGACATGTGTGAGGGTGAAGAAGGTAATACTTATCTTCCAATCACTTACCAAGGTTACACAACCAAAGCAATCATAGATTCAGGTGCTGGTGTTGCCATTGCGACCACCTCTTTGTGGAAGCAATGGGGCAAACCCACGTTAAGACCAACTAGAATGAAGCTTCAAATGGCTGACGGTCATTTTGAAAGACCTCTAGGATTGCTCGAAGGGATAACTCTAACCACTTTTGGTGTGGAGTTTGAACATACATTTGCTATATGTGACTTTGAGAAAAATAATGTCTATGAGATGATCCTAGGAAGACCCTTCCTACGACAATTGCAAATAGTACAGGATTGGGGAACTAATCCTTGTACTTATAGCACTTAGGGGTCACCACCAAGGTCAATTTGAAGGATTACACCTTCAGAGATGTACCACCCCTACAGTGGAATTCTATCCACAAAGCGAAAGAAGATTCCATCTCTGTGCATTCTGAAAGTTCACCTAATCCATCATGGCTGCATGAAGATACTCATTTGTGGATGTGCAAGGTCGCAGAGGAAGAGGAAAAACGTTTAAAGGCAAGAGAAGAAGGAACTTCGCCAGGAGATAGACCAATTAAAGACCCAGCCTATACACCGATGATCTTTCCAGATGAGGAATTTGAGCCTCATGGCTGGCCAGAAATCTTAGCCACCATGGACATTGCTGTCAATGAAGAACAATGGACACCTCATTGTGATGAGGAGGGTTATGATATCTCAGTGTTCATGTGTCAGCCCTTGCTAGAAGAATGTGATCCTAGTGATGTCATAGAAGAAGAAGAGAATGACGATGATATAGAGTCCATTATGATGGATAGTTGCTTTAACTCAGAGCAGCACTATCTAGAAGATATAGGAGTGTTCACCCAGAAAGAAGAAGAACCTCTCACAAGTATTAAAATGGTAAATTCAAAGGATGGAAGTGAGAGCAGTCAAAAGAAAAAGAAAAGAAAAGCAGTGAAACAAGAAGAGGAGGAATCATTGTTTGAAGTACCAGAAAACTTCAAGAAATATGAAGTTCACGACCGCAAAATTTTGGTACGCATGCCTAAGAGAGAGGCCATCATAGGAGAATCATATGATAATAAAGAAAAGACCAAGAAAATTGTAGTGACCATTGAAGAGAACGAAGAGAGATGCACATACATAGGAGATGACCTAAGTGCAAGAGAAGAAATGGAGCTCGTAGCTCTATTAAGGGAATATAGGGATGTGTTTGCATGGCACTATAGAGACTTGAAAGGGGTAGATCCAAGAATTTGTTCTCATACTATCCCCATGATTGCTGATGCCAAGCCCACCAAACAGAAGCCCTACACATATAATGATACATATGCAGCCAAAATAAAAGAAGAAATTGATAGGCTGATTGAAGCTGGATTCATCTATGAGATTGAGCATACTGAATGGGTGTCCCCCATTGTAGTGGTGCCCAAGAAGAACGGGAAGTTGCGAGTGTGTATTAACCTTAGAAAAGTTAATGCCGCTACTATCAGAGATAGTTATCCACTTCCAATCACGGAACACCTTTTGGAGCGTGTTGCAGGCAAGGAAGTTTATAGCTTCCTTGATGGGTTTTCAGGTTACAATCAAGTAGCCATTGCCCCAAAAGATCAACACAAAACAACTTTTGCTAGAGAGTGGGGAATCTTTGCATTTCGTGTGATTCCATTTGGGCTCACCAATGCACCTGCAACATTCCAAAGGCTCATGTGTCATGTCTTCAAAGAGTTCTTGCGAAAGAGCTTAGAAGTGTACGTGGATGATTTATGTGCTCATTCCCAAGAAAGAAGATTTCACATCCCTGAGCTCAGACAAATCTTCAACAAGTGTAGAGAATATCGAGTGTGTCTGAACCCAGAAAAGTGTGTGTTCATGGTGCATCAAGGTAAAATCTTAGGTCATATTGTTTCTAAGAATGGAATCTCAACAGATGAACATAAGGTACGAGCCATAGCGGAGCTACCAAGGCCAAGGAATGTTAAGGAGGTACAAAACTTTATGGGCCATTGTGGATATTACCGTAGATTTATCCACATGTACGCGATCATAGCTAGACCCCTTTATGCCTTGTTGTCTAATTTTGAGTGGAATGATGAATGCGAGAATTCTTTCAATGAACTGAAGAAACGTTTGTGCACAGCACCAATACTGACCGCTCCTGATTGGAATAAGCCATTCCATGTCCATGTGGATGCATCCAATCATGTCATAGGATGTGTGCTAGCACAACCCACAGGTGAAGGGAATTTAGATTTGCCCATAGCATATGCTAGTAGACAACTAAACCCAGCCGAAAGAAATTATACCACAACTGAGCGAGAGGGCTTAGGCATGGTATATGCTGTGAAGAAGTTTAGACACTATTTATTGGCCAACAAGTTCAAGTTTTTCACTGATCATCAAGCTTTGTTATATTTGGTCAATAAACCTTGCAATACTGGATGCTTAGTAAGATGGATCATCTTACTAATGGAATATGACTTTGAAGTTGCTGTCAGGAAAGGTAGAACCCACCTTCGGGCAGATCACCTTTCTCGCATTACTTTAGGAGAGTCACCGCAAGGAGTGTTTGATGAACTACCTGATGCTTATCTGTTCAATTTGGAAGTTGTTCCCAAATGGGCAAATAAGTTTGTACCAGTCCTAACCTTTGGCCCTGCAAATAAGAATGTGAAAACATCACAAGAAGAAATTGTAAGATCACAAAAATATCACATATTGGCAGGAAGCATGTACAAACAAGATACTGAGGGTGTATTAGCTTGTTGTGTTGAGGATGATGAACATAGTAGTTGGTTGCAACAAGCCCATGAAGGAATGCTAGGAAATCACTATTCTAAACAACGAACATTGCAAAATTTGAAACGTTTAGGAGTGTATTGGCCTAGCATGGACAAAGAAATACATGAGTGGATCAAGAATTGTCCAATGTGCAGAGAGAGACCACCAATGGAGCATGCGACCCTTTATCAAGTATCATTAATTCCAGATTGGAGTGCTCCATTGGTAGAGTTTATGAGATCGTGGAGATTACCCAAAGAGGCTAGTCTAGCAAGAAGACGAAGCATGGAGCAAGAATCTCAAGGCTATGCCTTAGTAGGAGACAACTTATACCGAAGAGGCAAAGATGGTTACTTAAGACTGTGTGTTCATGAATCAGACTATTTAAAGGTCTTAGAGACTGCAGACAGAGGTGTTCCAGGTGGACATTTTGGTCCTGACCGAGTGATCAAGACCATTCTATTCTTAGGACTTTGGTGACCCACTGTTGGAAGCAGTTAGAGGCACAGTCAGAGGCACAGACGACATGGAAGCATGTAAAGACGGAGCAGGGAGCCAGTCGGATCATTTTTTCAAACAAATATGTTTCTTATTATTTCTTCAAACATCCAACAATGATTTTCATCACTCTTGTAACATATGTAATATAGACAAAACCCCATTTTGTAATCCATAGCTCCATTTTGTGCAAGCCGAGGAGTCCTCGAGCTTGAGGAGCTTATGTAGAATGCGCGTACCAATTTTCGTTATTTTTAGACATCGTTTACCCTTCCAAATAGCCTCTAGGACCTATTTTTTAACTAGGCCGCTCACTAGATGTGAAACCGGTCAAAACTAGTCTAGAAACTATAAAAAGAGCTAGAGAGCTCATTTTTGAGGTTGGATCATTTTGGTTAATGTGAGCTTAGAGCTAGTTTGAGCTTGTAAGAGTATTCTTGAGTAATAGAACTAATTTCCCACCTTCCATTGTGTCTTGCTTGTCTCTTCATTGTGTGTGTGTATGTGTGTGTGCATCTTTGTGCTTCTCACCTTCACTCTCACATCATCTCACGTTCACGATCTTCATATCACTCCTACCTCTCCCACGGATTGACATTAAGGAGGTGAAGCTTCTTAACGTGGTACTTACCATTGTGCTAGAGCAACACCAAATTTGGCGCCGTTGCCGGGGATCGAGTCTAGGACGAATGTGTGATGGTAAGAGTATAGCAAGAAGTGGCGTTGGAAGGTAAAAATTTCAGTTTTTGTTGTTGTTTTTACTTAGTTTTTAGTGTTTTTCACCTCCCCCACACTCCATCTTCATCATCGCATCATCATCTTCATCTCCAAAAAAATCAGAAAATTCACCATATCCACCCATTCACCTCATTTCCCCTCATTTGTGCATGCGAGAGAGCGAGGGAGAACTTTTGTGCTTGTGTGTGCTTGTGTTTTCTTGAGTTTTCTTGCAGGTACAGAGCTCCAGTGCATCAGGAAAGCTTGGAAAAGGTAAAAATTTCAGTTTCTGTCAAAAATTTCCGACTGTGTCAGACCATCGCGATGGTCCGCCAAGTTCGGATTTTGAGGTAGGCGACCACACCACGAGGTAGGCGATCCCTGCGCATACACGAAACCACAGCTGCATCCCAAAAACTTTCAGTTTGGTGGACCATCGCGATTGGCTCGGACCATCGCGATTGTGTCGCACCATCGCGATAGGCTCAAGCCATCGCGACGGCTCGGCCGGACCATCGCGACGGTTCGCTTTTTCGGACCATCGCGACGGTTCACTGGAGCCATCGCGACGGTCCACTTCGGACCATCGCGATTGTTCAGCTGACCCCGGACCATCGCGATTGGCTTATGCCATCGCCACGACAGTGCCACGTGTCAAGATAGACCATCACGACGGTTCATTTTTCGGACCATCGCGACAGCCCAAAATCGGACCATCGCGATTGGCTCACGCCATCGCACTTGTGACCATCGCGACGGTTCACTTCGGACCATCGCGATTGTCCACCTTTGACCGTTGACTGCGCCATCGCGATTGCCCGCCTGATCACGCCATCGCGACGGTTCATTTTTCGGACCATCGCGACGGTCCATTTCCACGCCATCGCGATCGTTCACTTCGAACCATCGCGACGGTTCGACCTCACGCCATCGCGATCGTTCACTTTTTCGGGCCATCGCGACGGTTCACCTTTTCGCGCCATCGCGATTGTCCAAATTCCACGCCATCGCGATGGTTCACTTGGACCATCGCGACGGTCCCAGACCATCGCGATTGTGCACCCCCATCGCAAATTTTGGGCTCCAATTTTTGACCAATTTTGAGGGTATTTTTGAGAAATTTTTGGACCATTAGACTCATAGGAGACCCCTTAGCTCATATTTGAAGGAAAACCTGATTGTCAGTTTTTACCCCCCAGGGCCTGAACGCTCATAACTTTTTCATCCGAAGTCCGTTTTTTGAGCTTAATAGCTCGTTAGAAAGCTCGTGACGAGTACTACGTGACCTCAACTATTTTTTTCATAAAGAATACATCTATTTTTGGATAAGCTATTTTGAGGTTCACCTAGTTTGGGACTAGGAAGTCAGGGGGCAAGTATTGAAATTTTGGGCAAAAGGGAAGGGACTTAAAAAGGTGTATATGCTCAAGTGTTTGATCATCTTGTGAATTGGTCTAATATTGGAATTTTTCCAGGTCTAGCAAGGGCAATCAAAGGCAAGCAAGTAAGGCAGTGAAGACAGTAAAGCTTGGGAAGCGCGGCTTCTTGGGCATCAGAGCAACAGAAAAGCCGACTCGAGGTTGGAAGATTACTCAACCCCCTCAGTAAATTCTTAGCTTAGGCTAAACGGTAGTTGTGGATTAACGACGATAGGAACGCCTCAAGTTCAAGATACCTAATTCTTTCAAGTCTAAGACTTAAAGTAAAGGTGTGTGTGACGAAAACCTAAAGAAAAGAACATAAGTCTGACGGAACGAGAACTCAAAATTATAACGGAAAGTCGAATTCCTGACGCATGTGTTAAGACAAGAATCCAGAGAAAATTAAAAAGAATCAAGAAAGTAATCACAAAGGACCATTGACGATCTAAGTGTGTAATTGAGCGTGCAAGGAAGAAAATTAATGAACCTTAGATTGGGCAAACATATAGGTAAGTCGGACAGAAGAAGCCTTAGATCATCAGAGGCTAGTGTAAGAACTACCGCTCGATCGTGGGCTCAGCAATTGAATAGTA
This sequence comes from Ceratopteris richardii, assembly GCA_020310875.1. Taxonomy (NCBI): domain Eukaryota; kingdom Viridiplantae; phylum Streptophyta; class Polypodiopsida; order Polypodiales; family Pteridaceae; genus Ceratopteris; species Ceratopteris richardii. Next base: position 147,867,160 of record CM035413.1, read on the forward strand.
ATTACCCCTACGAGAGCTCAGATACTAGCGAATCAGAAATGGCATTTAGCACACACAGGCCAGAAGGAGGGTCTAATGTAGCATACTTGGAAAAACCAAAAGGACCCTATAGAACGCAATTAGAGTTTCTCCGAACCAACCGACTAGGTGCTCGCATCTATGAGGATGGTTTGAGAAGGCAAGTGGTGCAACTGCACAACCCTGATCAACCCATTGGATTGGAAAGACCAGTGGTGAAATTTGAGAGAGACGCTTACATAGACAAAGAAGGAACCATGTACATTCTAAGTACGCAGCCAAACGATACTAATGAGTTTGGCACAATCCAATTAGAGACGGAAACGAAATTTCAAGGAAAAGAACCGTTAGAAGAACCTAGAACACCGAGAGGGAAATCCGTATTAACAAGAGTACTCATCCCAGAATGGATCCCTCAAGATAACAGGAGCATCGAGTTGTTTGTAAATAAAGAGACAGATGAAGCCTTTTGGAGGTACAGAAAGGAACACCCTGGTGAGATAGGCATCATTACAATTTATGAGTTCAAGGACCCAGATACACCTGGAAAGGTTGTATACCTGGATGAGACTTCAGAAAGAGTCTTCGTGGTGCCTGAGCGCGCTAAAAACACATACACATGGAGAGGTGAATTGATATTCCCTCCGTCTAGAACAAACATGAATACAAATCAACAAGGGGCAGGAACATCCTCAGCCCATGGAAATCAAAGAGAAGGAAATAACGAGAGACCAGACGTAAGCTTCACTCACCCCATAGGGAGAGATAGAACAACCTCGAACACTAATAGAATGGATAGACAAAGAGATCATGGAATACCAGGTGGTAGAGATGATTTTCCTCTACCTAGACCACGTGAACACGCAAGAGTATTGAGACCCACACAATTAGTGAAATCCATGAAGAATTACTTTGATGGGACAGGAGATCCCTATGACCACGTTGCAGAATTCAAGCAGGTACTAAGAGCAGAACAAGTCGAGGACATGTTCACGCAATACAATGCATTTGGGCTAACGTTAAAGAATACGGCTTTAACTTGGTTTCAACCATTGCAACAAAGGCAATTTAGAGACATCCATCACTTTTTAGAGTCATTCATCACTGAATTCTCTAAAAGTGGGATTAGGCATGACACGTCTTCGTTGATTCATAGCTTTAAACAAACCCCTCAAGAAACAGTAAGACTGGCAGGACGTAGGTTCAGACAATATGTCAAACGGTGTCCAATGCAAGAGCTACCCTCACAAGCCAAACAAGTATCACTGTTCCTAGATGGCTTGTTGAGCGCTAAACTACGCTCCTATGTGTACCTAAAAGAACCCAGAACGCTAGAGGAGTGTGTAAGAATATGTATAGACATTGAGGATAACCTAGGAGATGAATTAGAACTCTCAAAGGTTTATAAGGACTCAGATTGTTCTTCTCTAGCATCCACAAAATTGTCTAATTCGATAGAGGACCTAGCAGAAAAAGTGGCCCAAAAACTAGGAGTTTCTAGTAAACAGGTGCCCAAGCTACCAACTAATGTACGTTGTTACACTTGTGGTGGAAATCATTTGGCAAACATGTGTCCCAATGCACCTCAACCTCAAGCCAACCCTAGTGGCCAATATTGTACAATTGAGAGGAGATATACAAATCATACGGCTCAGGACTGCCCATACAACAAACAAACCGTGAGACAGAACTACCAGCAAACATACCAGCAGCCAGGTAGGTATCAAGGCCAATACAATGCTCAGCCTTATTACTATAGGCCTCCTCAGAACTACCCATACCAGGCTCAACAGAGACCTCAGCCCGTCTTAGCTCAGCAGCCACCCCCACCAGCTAATGTCATCTCAGTCAAATACGCTGCTGCAGAAGAGAACCTAAGTAGGGCCTTAGTGCCTTCTTCACCCTTGATCACAGAAAGTGACCCGAACTCAAACAGTTTTGACTCTACTCATGTAACTAGTCCACCCGCTTATTACACAGAGTCACCAGAACATGTGGAGACATATCATTATGATAGTCCACCAATGGAACCTAGTTGGGAGCCAGACTATACTAATGTGATGTACACAAACCCAAACCCACGGCCCCAATTGAGACAACAGAGACCACAGGGCCCTAGAGGACCATGCTTTAGGTGCCAAGGAGATCACTTCATAAAGGATTGTCCACATCCCCCAATAGCAAGGCAATCACAGTACTATAACATACAAGGCTTTTGTGCCGATTGTGGCAAAGAGCACATCATAAAAGATTGTCCTAAGAACCCAGTTAACACTTCGAATGTGACACCGATCAACGTGATAGATATTGTAAACAACGCAGATGGATCCAACCCTACATACGTGCCTATCCAAGCTATAACTAGAGCCCAGGCGCTCTTACAAAACCAGCAGCTTAATCAAGAGAAAGTAGCAGGAAGTAGTGAAGTAGAAGAATCTAGCAGTAAAAAGACAAAATCTTGGAAAGATTCTAGAGAAAGAATAAAGAGAAAGTGGAGTAAAAAGATAACGGAGTTGGAAGGAAGTCTAAAAGAGTCGAGAGCCAAAATACAAGAATTGACTTCACAAGAATTAAATCAAGAAAACCCAGCTCAGAAATCAGGATCGGTTTTAGCGGAACCCATACCCGAAGATCTAGACATGATGTTTCGTGCATATCAGGCTAGAATAAAAGAGGGACCTCAAGTAACGGAAATGAGTAAAAACTACCCTCGAGCTGATCTAGAAATTGAGAGAACTAAGCTTTGCATGAAAATGGTAGAGTTAGCACAAGCTTTGTTTGAAGCCTCTAGATATCTTAATTGGAATAACATGGCAAAACCGGAATTATACTTTCAAGGACTAATGGAGAGGCTAGAACACTTGATAGAAAGCAAAGAGAAAAAGGATCAGCATAGGAACCCTATTGTCACAGAGACACAGGAAAGGAATGCACCATCCCTGTCTCAAGTACCCAATACAGAAAGTCAAGATAACCTATCTTCCATACATAGGTACTCACATGAATTTTTGAGAGAAATACAAGAAGAGAAATGGGGAAAAGAACAAGGAACCCATCCTCCTATTCAAGAAATAGACGACTTGCAGGAACAATTTCCCCAAGACATCCCCTCTATATATGATGATGTAGAGGTGGAACAACTGAGTGAACCCACAGGATTTGAATCTAACTCTACAAGAATTACCTCAGTTCACAGGACCTTGGGAAGCAAAGTCTATTAGTATGAGAGCACCCACGATAATAGTGAGGAATGAAGAATCAGTGATCCCTAGGAACACGGAAGTGATCAAGAATACCAAAGTACAGTGTAATCTCACTCTGGAGGAATTGTTAAAGGTAAAACCAGAATTGTGGAAGCACGTAGCAAATCAATTCCCTGAGCTAGCCACCACACCCTCTCAGATAGGATCACATAAGAAGGTGCCAGAGATACCCGTGGAAAAGATTGGAGACGTAAGCGAAGGAGAGGAAGGTAACACATATCTTCCAATAACCCATCAGGGCTACACCACGAAAGCCATCTTAGATTCAGGAGCCGGAGTAGCCATCGCTACCACCGCTTTGTGGAAACGTTGGGGTAAGCCAGCACTCAGACCCACTAGGATGAAGCTACAAATGGCCGATGGACACATAGAAAAACCATTAGGCTTACTAGAAGGCATATCTCTCACCACTTGTGGTGTAGAATTTGAGCATACCTTTGCCATTTGTGACTTTGCGAAAAATCGTACTTATGAGATGATATTGGGACGACCATTCATGCGTCAGCTGCAAATTGTACAAGATTGGGGATCTAATTCTTTGTACTTGCAACATTTAGGAGTGACTACCAAAGTCAATCTTAAAGACTATTCACATCGAGATATACCCCCAATAGAATGGAATACCATCCATAAAACACCAGTAGAGACGGAATCCGTGCACTCCTTAGAATCAGATCCTTCTTGGTTGCATGAGGACACCCATTTATGGATGTGTAAAGTAGCCAAACAAGAGGAAGAGCGGTTAGAAGCCAGGACCTTAGGTGCGGAACAACATCCACGAACCCTTCAAGATCCAGCCTATGCACCTGTAGTATTCCCAGACGAAGAGTTTGAACCCCATGGTTGGGCGGAAATCCTAGCAACCATGGATGTAGCCATCAATGAAGAACAATGGACACCCCACTGTGACGAGGATGGCTATGACATTTCAGTTTTTACGATAGAGCCAATCATGGGCGATGCAATCTTAGAGGAGTGTGAACCGAACACTGATGCATTCAAGGATGCAAGCGATTTCGATTTAGAATCAATTATCATGGACCCACCCTTTGCATCAGAGGAAGAATATTTCTACGAAGTAGAGACTCACACTCAGAGACACGAGGAAATTATGAACGAGGTAAGGTTAGCCACAGAAGTGACTACTAAGAGTGAAGGCAAGAAAAGGAAGAAGAAAGAAACCATGACAGAAAAAGAAGAATCTTTATTTGAAGTACCCGAGAACTTCAAGAAATATGAAATTGAAGATAGAAGAATCATGGTACGAATGCCCAATAGAAAGGCGAATGACGGACAAGTATATGATAACCGAGAGAAAACCAAGAAAATAATCCTTGCCATAGAAGGAGAAGAAGAAAAATGCACATACATAGGGCATGATTTGACGACTGAAGAAGAAGAAGAGTTAGTCGCCCTATTGCGCGAATATAGAGATGTTTTTGCTTGGAGTTACAAAGATTTGAAGGGAGTAGATCCAGATATATGTTCTCATAGAATCCCTATGACTCCAGATGCAAAACCGACAAAACAAAAACCTTACACGTACAATGATAATTACGCTGCGAAGATTAAAGAGGAGATAGATCGCTTGATAGAAGCAGGATTCATTTACGAAATTGAGCATACCGAATGGGTATCCCCCATTGTGGTTGTGCCCAAGAAGAATGGAAAATTGCGTGTGTGTATTAACCTTAAAAAAGTTAATGCCGCAACGATCAGAGATAGTTATCCTCTTCCTATCACGGAACACCTATTGGAAAGAGTTGCGGGCAAGGAAGTTTACAGCTTTCTTGATGGATTCTCAGGCTATAATCAAGTAGCCATTGCTCCAGAAGACCAACACAAGACGGCTTTTGCCACCGAATGGGGTATATTTGCATTTCGTGTAATGCCATTTGGCTTGACAAATGCACCCGCTACTTTCCAGCGACTCATGTGTCATGTCTTTAAGGAATTCTTACGCAAGAGCTTGGAAGTTTATGTCGATGACTTATGTGCTCATTCAAATGCAAGACAGACACATATCCCAGAGTTAAGACAAATATTTGACAAATGTCGAGAATATCAGGTTTGTTTGAACCCAGAAAAATGCATTTTCATGGTCAGACAAGGCAAAATTCTAGGACACATTGTGTCAAAAAATGGAATCTCTACGGACGAGGAAAAGGTGAAGGTAATTGCAGAATTACCTAGACCAACTAATGTGAAAGAGGTACAGGCATTTATGGGCCATTGCGGGTATTATAGGAGATTCATACACATGTATGCAATCATAGCCAAGCCTTTGTACTCTCTTTTGACCAATTTTGAGTGGACAGATGAATGTGAAAATTCATTCAATGAACTTAAACGACGCTTGTGCTCAGCACCTATATTGACTACCCCAGATTGGAGTAAGCCATTCCATGTACATGTGGATGCATCCAATTACGCCATAGGATGTGTGTTGGCACAACCCACGAATGAAGGTAACATAGATCTCCCCATAGCTTACGCTAGCAGACAATTGAACGCAGCAGAAAGAAATTACACCACGACGGAACGAGAAGGATTAGGGATGATCTACGCAGTAAAGAAGTTTAGGCACTACTTGTTGGCCAACAAATTCAAGTTCTTTACAGATCATCAAGCCCTATTGTACTTAGTCAACAAACCATGTAACACAGGACGATTGATACGTTGGTTTCTATTACTCATGGAGTATGATTTTGAAGTAGTAGTCAGGAAAGGAAAGACACATCTTAGAGCTGACCACCTTTCAAGATTAACCTCAGGAGAAGCTCCTCAAGGAGTAGCGGATGATCTACCAGATGCATATTTGTTTAACCTTGAGATAGCACCAGAATGGGCTAAGCCTATAGTCCCTATTCTCACATACGGACCCAAGAATCCTAAGATAAAGATCAAAGAGGGAGAGATTACCAAGTCTCAGAGATACCAAATAATGGCAGGAAGCATATATAAACAGGATAATCAAAAGATTCTTGCTTGTTGTGTAGATGAATCAGAACATGCGAATTGGTTGCAATTAGCACACGTAGGTGCACTAAAGCAACATCATCCAAAACATCGAACATTACAGACTCTGCAGAGATTGGGAGTATATTGGCCTTCTATGGAAGCAGATGTCTACAAGTTGTGTCAAGAATGTCAGGTGTGTTGTGAAAGACCACCAGTAGAGCATGCGACATTATATCATGTGTCTCTCACACCAGACTGGAGTGAACCTTTAGTGACATACTTGAGGACGAACACATTCCCTCAAGGAATGACCTTAGCTCGACAACGCAGTCTAGAGCAGGAAGCTCACGACTATTCACTTATTGGCGATAATCTATACAAAAGAGGACGAGATGGATATTTAAGACAGTGCGTTCATGAAAGCGATTATCTGAGCATACTAGAGACTGCACACCAAGGTGTTGCAGGAGGCCATTTTGGACCCGATAGGATAATCAAAGCCATTCTCTTTTCAGGATTATGGTGGCCCACTCTTCACATGGATGCACATACCTATGTAAAGAGATGTGACGTGTGCCAAAGAACTCAGTTCCCTACTCGCAGAGATGAAATGCCATTGAAACCCATGATGGGCGGACGTGCATTTTCAAAGTGGGGTCTAGACTTTGTAGGACCCATCAACCCCCCTGCAAAAGCTGCACATGCGGAATACATTATTGTTGCGACAGATTATCTAACCAAATGGGTAGAGGCAAAAGCCACAAAAAAGAATGATGCTCACACGACTGCAAAATTCTTATTTGAAAATGTCTTTACAAGATATGGATTGCCTATAGAGTTAGTGAGCGATCGAGGCACTCACTTTCTAAACCAAGTCATTGAATATTTGTTACAGGATTTTATGGTGATTCACAAGAAATCTGCACCATACCATCCTCAGGCCAATGGTCAGGCTGAAAGCACTAACAAGATACTGTGTACCGTACTGACGAAACTCGTGAACAATAAACGTTCAGATTGGGACAAACAGCTACACCACGCTGTTTGGGCATATCGAGTGGCCTACAAGACCGTACTCAATGCAACTCCCTTTCAGATGGTTTTTGGTGAGAATGCTGTGCTTCCTTTGGACTTCTTGATACCGACCCTTAAGGTTGCACAAGAACATCAGTGGACCGGCCATGAATTATCAGCGAGAATATTGGACTTGGAACGATTAGGAGAAACCAGGCTGAAAGCAGCAGCAGGAATATACGCAGCGAAGAAGCGACAGAAAGCATATTTTGATGCACATGTGAAAGATAAAGGTTTAAAAGAAGGAGATTTAGTTCTAGTGTATACGCTGAAACAGCACGCACGGAAGTTAGAAAAGCGAGGTTATGGACCTATGATCATTAACAGACTTTCGACGAGTGGAGCAGTACAGTTAGCCACCTTAGAAGGAGATATAATGCCTAATTACATTAGTGGCTGTAGAGTCAAGCTATATCAAGAACCTCTTACTGAGGATATGCTTAGACGACTCACATTGGCAAGGAAGCGTAAGGAGGAAGAAAATAGAATACGAGCGGAAGCTCAGGCAGAAGCCATAGAACGCATTAAGCGCATGAAGCTAAGAAGACAAGGACTAGGGAGAGAACATTATAACCACCTGGAAACATCACCCAGATATCCCATGGCCATGTGTCAAGTAAAGTCAACCACTCATCCTAGCATAGTGGACAGGAGACCATTCATTAGAGTTAGGCTAGAGCACGGCAACCATTGCCAAGAACTCAGGGCTTTAATTGACTCAGGTGCTGCGACTAGTGCGATTAGATGGTCCCACTATAAGGATTCAGGAATAGAACTGCGGCCAATTGAGGCATACCTCATAGGCCTAGGAGGCATGGAAACCCCTTGCATGGGGGAGGTGGACCTTCCTATCCTCATTAAGGATTTGACCATGACAGCAAAGCTACTAGTGTGCCATGATGACGACCTGATAGAACCCCTAATCCTTGGCCAAGATTGGCTATACGATCACTCAGTGGACCTAAATCTTAGACAAGGCTCCTTACAGATTGGAACCTTAGAGCAGAAGCGAGTGATACCGCTTGACTTCCCTAACGGCATTCCGCTTGACGGTTGTGACCCTAGACCCTATGAAATGCATGCGACGGAAGGCCGGAAGATCTTTAAGCAGACCAGTCACGTTACGTCTACACCAACCCACTCGGGCTTGGCTATGGACAATTGTCAATCAGAAGGACGACAGGAGATCTTCCCTGGGACTTCCTGCAAACTAGAAGAGACAGTTACTGTTGAGCCCCTAAATGTCATGTTGGTCAAAGTCAACTGCAGTCACAGTCAACAGGTCAAAGTCAACAAGGTCAAGGTCAAAGTCAACAGGTGCAAAGTCAAAGTGCGTAAGTGCAGGTGTCAAAGTGCACAGATAGTGCACAATGAATGGTCCACAAAGGGTAAATTGGAGAAAACAAGTTGCAGGTTGCAGAGGTACTCTCTCTAATTTCCCTAAGGTTCAAAGTGTGTTTTAAAGTGTTTTGGAAGGTTCAGGTGAACCCCCCCCTTATGTGCAAAAGTGAAGAATTAAAAGGAAATGTGAAGGCATGTGAAGCGGCAAAGTGTACGCACAGGTGAAAGGATGGCCCCCATTAAAATTTTTGGTTTTAGACTAAAGTCACTACAGGACAAAACAGTGAGTAGTTGGCTGCCACTTGGGAGAGCAATCTTGGGACATCAAAGGGAGCACCAAGATTCACTTGCAGTTAGGAGCGTACGTGATCGACACACGGAAATCAAGGAAGAACCATTCTTGGACCAAGGTTAGAGTAAGCAAGAGAGCATAGGCTAAGGAGAGCAAGAGAGGGAAGTGCAAGAGACACCAGAGTACGTCGCGCAGAGGTGGAAGTGCAAGGTGCATAGAGAGTGACCAAGGATTGTGGTGCAGAGAAGTGCTAAGCTATAGTTCACCCAAATATCTCAAGGTCCTTTGGCAGGTATTCACTCCTCCCCCTTTGTGGAAGCTTGCCGACAGCAGGTATTCACTCCTCCCCCTTTGTGGAAGCTTGGTGCAAGGTGTGCACAAGGAGAAGCTTGAAGCAGGTGGAGGTTTGTTGCAGAGGAGGTCGGCAGCAATAGGACATTGGGATATTGGATATTTTGTAATTGGGCACTCTGCGGATTGTGCACAGAGGTATTGGTGTATCTTGTATTTCAAACATTGTAATTTTCTTACTGTAATCAATCGAAGGCAGAGACTTCCAAGGTGTATTTTCTCTTTTGGTCCTTCCATTTTCTCCTACAAACCCTCAAACTCCTTCTTGTCAAAGAATCCCCCAACAAATTTGGCACGCACGGTGGGACATCCAAGGAGCTTTGAGCATAGGAGACTATATATTGCCATTGAAGGACAACATTCCAGTGTCGACAACATTACTCCAGTGGGCCAAAAGGTATATCCTTTTATCAAGTGTCTCATTTTTAAGTGGACTATGAATAGCTCATGACCGCGACCCGGTCACAAACCTTGAGAATCAAGTGCAAGCAGACAAGAAGAAAGACGAACCGAAGATCAACAAGTCCACTTTCATCGACTTCATCGGTAGGAAGCATGGCAGGGCAGGTGGACCTAGAAATCTTGCTCTCCAGGTTAAACATAAAATTCCCCTCCTTCAGAGGTTTAGCCCATGAGGACCCAGATGAGCACATTCGACGATTTCTTTCATTATGTAAGACTAGGGGACTAATGGGTAGGGAAGATGCTTTCTTGATACTCTTCCCCGCCACATTGGAGGGTCTGGCAGACAAGTGGTTTAGTCAGTTTGCCGAAAATCACTTTACCTCTTGGGATATGATGAAAGAGGCCTTTAAGAATCAATTTCAACAGGGCAACACGGCTGAAATCATTATAGAAGAATTGGAAAACTTGAAGTTGGGTCCAGGAGAGAAGTTCCCCGAATTCGTGACCAGGGCAAAAGCATTAATGGCCAAATTACCGGATCCACCACACGACTTCTTTGTCAAGAAGTGGTTAGCCAAACCTTTACCTGTGGTCACCCAATGCAAAATAAAAGAGTTGGTGCTACCTACAGCCTCCATAGAGGAGTTCATCACCACGGCTACAAGACTGGAGCAAATAAGGCACCAATATGGGACAACTTCTTCACCACCAACATATGGTACAGAGATGGAGGATCCAGTGACCCAGCTGAGGAGGGAGTTGGAGGGCTTAAAGAGAAATAAGCCCTACAAAGAGGAGGAGACTGCTGTGGCTCAATTGAGAAGGGAGATTGAAGCACTCAAGCTTCAAAAGGAAGAGGAGGCCCAAGCAGAGGAATTAGCTCAGCTGCGACAGGAGTTGCAGGAGCTCAAAGGAGGGGGCATCAAGAGTGGTCTTTGGTGTTCCATGTGCAGCAAACAAGGGCATATAGTAAGTGAGTGCCCTCTGTTAAGTGTAACTTGCCAATTATGCAGGAAGGTTGGCCATGAGGCCCATGAATGCCAATCAAGAGGAATGCCTGCAACGACATACTGGACCCAAGGAGGACCCCCAACAACCACAAATGTGATGGCTGCACAAAATCAAGGTAACAACTATAACCCTAGACAGAGAAATAATTTTGGAAATGGGCCTAGGAGGCCAATAATCTGTTTTAGGTGCGGAGAATGTGGGCACTACCAAAGTAGGTGCACCCTACCAGAGAATGCACCTCCTTGCAGGAACTGCCCTGAGGCCAGAGACCATTATACATATGGTTGTCCTAAGAATCAAGCCTCTTCATCAGGGCCCCATATCCAAATGATTTCTGTGAAGGAAGAAGAAATGGCAAATCAAGTTAAGGTGCCATCACCATCTACCAGGGTGGTGCAGTTAGAAGAAATTGACTCTTTTACTGTGCAGACAAGAAGCAAGGGGATGGCTCCAGTGGACATGGGTCAAGAATCATTGATTAATGGATTAAACAGAGACAAAGGTGTGTCAGAAGACCTAGCCACCACAAGTGCAGACAAAAGGCAAAAGGAAAATTGCACAGGTACCAGTGATGCCATTGGACATGCATTCAGCAGGGCTCATGAGGAGTTGGATAAGTCAAATGGAGCCCAAGCTCTTAAGGAATCAGAAGCCTCCAGACTGCTCAAATCCATGAAAAAGGAGGTTAGTATTTTTGATTTAATAAAGATGGATGGGAAGTTCAGGTCAGAACTCTTGCAGATAATTGATGAAGCTTCCACTACAAGTTTGGTGGCAAAGACTGCTGTTGTACATGAAGGAAAAATTGTAAGGGAAGCACCCCTTACAGATTATAAAAGTCCTCGGCTGACAGTATCTATCAAGGGTCATGAATTTAAAGGAGTTATTGTGGATGGTGGTTCTGGCATTAACTTGATGCCTGAACATACAATGAAAAGAATTGGACTCCACCCTTCAAGGCCTGCAAATTTCACTGTCACTTTGGCAGATCAGAGCAAAGTAAGGCCCTTGGGAGTAATCCCAAAAGTTCCACTTGAAGTACAAGGTAATTTATTCATCCTGGATTTTGTGGTTTTAAGACTACCCCAGGTTGAAGGAGGATTTCCTCTCTTAATTGGACGACCATGGCTGAGGCACGCAAGTGTCATTCATGATTGGGGCAAGGATACTATGTGGGTACAAAAGAAAGGGCAGGAGCTGACACAGATTCATTTAGAAGAGGGCCCAGATAATCAAGGAAACACTAGCATGATGCAAGCAGTTGGCATTTGCATGGAAACAGAATCGGAGGATCAACCCCAAATAGATTTTGAGGAAGAAGAGGATATTCTAAATTGGCTCCAAGCAGGCAATTCTTCCTCTTGTTTTGGAATTTTTCTTAATAATTGTAGTACAATTGAAGGTTATGATGAAGATAAGGAAAAAGTCCAGGTTGATGGATTGGGAGAGCCCATTACAAACCACAGAAGGGGCAGGAAGACAACCCTCAAATGCATTTTTGAGGAGGATATGACTACTACAGAAAATGAAGTTAATAAAGCTAAAGGCAAGGTAAAAGATTCTAGTGAAGAGTGTTCTTTTCCAATTCAAGAAATACCTGTAGGATGGATGCAGGATAAGGAAGAACAGATTGAAATCCAAAACACCCCTGCTTATGAAGCAATGCAAGAAAAGCTAGAAGACAAAGACAAGGAAGGAGAGGAGAAGGAGGATACTCTGGTAGAGAGAAATCCTGTCCAAGAAATACAATTAGGCAATCAAAACAATGATCGGCCAGTTTTGGTGGCCACTTGGTTGTGGAGCCACCCAGGGCTCCTTGAAAAGGTAAAATCATTCTTGACCAAATATATAGATGTTTTTGCTTGGCATTATAAAGACTTAGAAGGAGTGCCGGCAACTTATGGAGAGCATAGAATCCCTCTGGTTGATGGAGCAAAACCTATAAGAGGGAAGAGTTATAGACTTAACCCAAAATATGCTGAAGCTGTCTATGTGGAAATCCAGAAGATGGAGGATGCAGGAATCATCATCCCTGTAGAACACTCAGAGTGGCTCTCCCCTATGGTTATAGTACCAAAGAAGAATACTAATAAAATCAGAATTTGTGTTGATTTTAGAGCACTCAATAAGGTGACCATTCCAGATGGTTTCCCAATGCCTTTTGCAGAACAGGTCATTGAAGAAGTAGCTGGGCATGCCTTATATAGCTTTATGGATGGATTCAGTGGCTATAATCAAATATCAATACACCCAGAGGATCGAGAAAAGACTGCTTTTATCACACCTTGGGGAACATATGTGTATGTAAAAATGCCATTTGGGCTCAGAAATGCCCCAGCCACCTTTAACAGAACGGTGAATCTCATCTTTGGCCCCCTATTGCTGGAATCACTTAGAATCTTCATGGATGACTTCTCTTCGTTTTCAGGATCTCACAAAGAAACTCCTCTAGATTGTTTGGACCACCATCTGAGGCAGCTGCATAATGTTTTCAAAAGATGCAGAGAAACTAAGTTAAAGCTCAATCCAAACAAATGTCATTTTCTTGTGACAGAAGGAACTCTCTTAGGTCATGTGGTGTCAGCTAAAGGTATGGCCCCGGATCCTGACAAAATCATTTCTATCTTAAAGTTGCCTAAACCTAAAACCCCTAAAGAGATCCAGAGTTTTTTGGGACATACTGGATACCATAGAAGGTTTATTAAAATGTATGCAGAGATAGCTAGACCTCTGGCTAGACTTACAGGTAAGGAAGTACCTTTTAAATGGGAAGAAGAGGAAGAAAAAGCATATCAAACATTGCGGTCCAGGTTAGTGTCTGCTCCTATTTTGATCACACCTGAATGGTCAAGAATCAATCATATACATGTAGATGCCAGTGCCTATGCAGTGGGGGCAGTTTTGACACAACCCAGTGAAGAATTTAAGATGGACAGACCAATTCAGTATGCTAGTAGAATTTTGACTAAGGCTGAAAGGAATTACAGCACCACTGAAAGGGAAGCCTTAGCAATGGTTTTTGCGGTCCAAAAATTTCGTCATTACTTGTTGGGAGTAAAATTCGTTATTGTAACTGACCACCAACCTCTCAAGTACTTGCTCAACAAACCACAAGCCACTGGTAGAATATGGAGGTGGTTATTGTTATTCCAAGAGTTCGATTTTTCTGTGGTTCACAGACCAGGTAAAGAGAATGTTATGGCAGATCACCTTTCCAGAATCAACATGATGGAGCAAGTTAGTGGAATCAATGATGATTTTCCAGATGCTCATCTGTTTGCTGTCCAGGCCCAAGGTTGGTATTATGATATCAAGAATTTCATTAAAACAGGGAAGTATCCAGAAAAGGCTAGTGCTGTGCAAAGGAAGAGATTGCTACTCAAGAGCAGACCATACACCTTTCTTGAAGATAAATTATATAGACAGGGAAAGGATGACAGACTTAGGCAGTGCTTGGAGGAAGAAGAAGTGAGGAAAGTCCTTCACTCTGCACATGAAGGACCAGGTGGTGGGCACCTTCCAGGGCATATTATGAGTCAGAGGATATTAGATGCTGGTCTATGGTGGCCTACACTATTTAAGGATGCAGATGAATGGGGAAAGGCATGTGATGTTTGCCAGAGGTGTGGACCTAAGCCCACAACGCAGAGACATAACCCCTTGATTGTTTCCACTTCCTGGCAACCATTTGAAAAGTGGGGGCTGGATTTTGTAGGGCCCATCTATCCTCCGACAATTCCAAAAAGAGAGAAATATCTCTTGATAGCTACCGATTATGCGACCAAGTGGGCTGAAGCTATTGCTTCCCCCGACTGCACTGCCCAAACTGTTGCCGATTTCATTTATAGTAACATCATTTGCAGGTTTGGATGCCCATTTGAAATTTGCACAGATCAAGGCACACATTTTGTCAATAAGGTCCTGCAGGAGATTTTTAACAGGTATAGAATTCTACATAGGACTTCTTGTGCTTACTATCCAAGAGCCAATGGACAGGCTGAATCGACAAATAAAGTTTTGATCTCAATGTTAAGGAAGGAATGTATGTTACAACCCACTTCCTGGGGCATTGCTTATCAAGGTACCCTATGGGCATACAGGTTAGCTTACAAAGAGGCCACAGGATATTCTCCATTTCAACTGGTTTATGGAATATTGCCCATTGAGCCCTTTGAATTTTTACATGGCTCACCTAAGATAGCATACATGCAGGGCAAAAAAGACTGTGATGTCTCTCAGAGAATAGGGGCCCTACATAAAGTGGAGGAGATTCGTCTCCTAGCAACAAAACAATTGATCGAGACTCAGATGAAGAGGAAAGAGGCACATGATCGACACCTGTGGAACAACAACATTGAAGCAGGCATGTTGGTTCTTCTCCATAGACCTAACCTTCATACACAACTGAGAGGAAAATGGCTTCCAAATTGGGAAGGACCTTATAGAGTCAAAACAATGCTAAACTTGGGTGCTGTGGAGTTAGAGACGCTGAAAGGAGAGGCCTTGCCACTGGTCAACATTTCAAGGTTGAAGGCCTATCATCAACACACTTAATGACGTATGGATCACCTGGAACTGTCAAATATGTCCAGGTTGTACATAACTTTCTCATCATATTTTGCTCAGTTTTAGTAGTTTTCCTTATCAATTTCATCCTTGTTATTGGTGTTTTTAGAAAACCTAGAAGATATTTCACAACCATGGCCATGCAAAATTTTTTTTTTTTTTTTTTTTGGAAATTTTCTAGCAATTTTAGCATTTTTCTAGCAATTTTTATCCCTTTCCGAGGTCTTTTTATTGCCCAATTTGAGGAATAAATGGAGGGTCTCTGTGGTTTGATGAAGGATTTGAGGCTCAACATGTAGAAAATTTCATCAGAATTTTTTCAGAATTTTTTTAGAATTTTTTGGCCAATTTTTGGCATTTTTTTCAGATTTTTCCTTGATTTTTCTCTAAATTGGGCTATTTAAAAATATATTTAACAAAAAAAAAAAAAAAAAAAAAAAAGACCCCTAGAGCATTTGCGGGTTCCAAAAAAAAAAAAAAAAAAAAAAAAAAAAAAAAAAAAAAAAAAAAAAAAAATCCCCCCCCCCCCCCCCCCTCCCCCCCCTCCCCCCCCCCCCCTCCTCCCCCCCCTCCCCCCCCCCCCCCCCCCCTCCCCCCCCCCCCCCCCCCCCTCTCCCCCCCCCCCCCCCTCCCCCCCCCCCCCCTCCCCCCCCCCCCCTCCCCCCCCCCCCCCCCCCCCCCTCCCCCCCCCTCCCCCCCCCCCCCCCCCTCCCCCCCCCTCTCCCCCCCCCCCTCCCCCCCCCCCCCCCCCCTCCCCCCCCCCCCCTCTCCCCCCCCCCCCCCCCCCGCCCCCCCGCCCGCCCCCCCGCCCGCCCGCCCGCCCGCCCGCCCGCCCGCCCGCCCGCCCGCCCGCCCCCCCCCCCCCCCCCCCTCCCCCCCTCCCCCCCCCCCCCTATATAAAAGCCCCCCCCCTTCTTCTTTTTACGTCTCCGCCGGCAGCGCCCCTCCAGGTACCTTTCCTCCTTTTTTTTTTTTTTTTTTTTTTTTTTTTTTTTTTTCTTTTTGTTTTTTTGCTTTTTTGTTGTTTATTTTCTTTTTATTCCTTTCTTTTCTTTCTTTCTTTTTTCTGTAATTGTTTTTTGTATAGCTTTTTCTTTCTTTGTTTCTTTTATTTTTCTTATTCCACCTCTCGGTTTTTCATGTTCTTATAGTCGTTTTTAGGATAATTGATCGTGCCGAATCCATTTTTTGGGTTCTCAGTTTCAGTTTAGGTCTTTTTTCTTCAGTTCTCATGTACCATATCGATTAGCCTTCTTACAACCTTGTCTCCTGTGATTGCATGGCTTCAGCACTTGTGACAGAGTTCTTCTGCACATATGGCATCTTCCGCTCCTCAGCAGGATTCATCCATGGCTACTGAGGCATACTCAGAGTTTGCCCCTTCGGCTTTGGCTCTCGGTACTCTCCATCCTGAGGTAGGCCCCCTTCTCCCTAGGACCTCGTCCCTCTCTGCCCCCCTCGCCCCCAACCCGCCCGTCCCTGTCACGATCCTTTCTCATGCCCCTAGGGCAACCCTCCCCACCATTGTCCACCCAGTCCCTCGCGCACCAGTCCCACGCCCTGTCACACCTTCCACCCCTATCCCTCTACCTGGTAGCCAGCCCTTCGCGGGTTCACTTCCGTGTGTCTCCCTCTCAGGTTCCTCGTTATATAGCCCCGGCTCTCTTCCCCCTGGTCACCACCTTCCCGTTACAGCACCCCACATAGCAGTGCCGACACCATCCGATGGGTCTAGTGGCAACCCCGCTCGCAGCTCAGGTAGTCATTCCACCTCCCCCGCTCCCCGTCCACCGTCGTCGTCCATAGTTGACCATAGAGACCCATCTTCGACCACATCCCTCCGCCTGCATTTCGCTTTGCCTCCCATTCCACTCTTTGATCTCCTTCCAGAGGGTTGCCTCCGTCAGGCTGGTCTGTGGCGCTTGGCCTCCCTACTCTTATCCGAGGCAGAGGGGTCCGACATTCGCACGGCGCTGCTTGATTTCCCTCATTTTCCTTCTGGCTCACTCACCCCTGCGGTCGTAGCTGCGGGTATAGGTTCGAGCCTCACTTCGTTTCATGCTCCCCAGACCCTCTACTCGGGGTTATCTCGAGCAGATACCATCGCTTTCTGTTTGTCTTTATATGGCGTGGATGCCATCCCCACTCACTACCAGCTCGCCGTTCTCCACTCGTTCATTTTCTTCTTTTTATTTCGTAGTCCATCCTCGGAACTTCCCTTGCATGATATCCATATAGCCGACCCGCTTTTCTGTTTTTTACATGGTCGCCCATTTCCCTATGGGACACTCATGTTCCAGTCATTTCTCCTTCGTTCTCGACGTTTCCATGAGGCCCTCCATCGCGGAACTCGTTCTTTTTCTGTTTATTCCGCCCCCGTCTTAGCTTGGCTCTTCCATTTGCCTGGTACACGCACCATAGCATCTAGCCATTCTATTGACCTCCCTCATCTTACACATTCCATTGCCCATTCTCTCCATGCCCATCCTCCGCCATCCGTCGCCCTACATTCGGATCCTTGCTCTCTTCCGCCGCCACCTCCTTCCAGGACAGCCTCCCCTCCTCCTCCCGCTCGGAGAGTCCGTACCCGGCTGATGGATTCCTTTCCCACCCCCGTCCCTGCCTCCCCCATCCCGTCACCCCCCCCGGCAGTTGCCTCCCAGCCCCCTCCATCTCCTGCCATCTCTGTTGAGTCTGCCTCCACCTCCCATCCGCATCACTCGCCTCCAGCCTCTCCCATTTTGCCACAGCCTATTCCGGCACCACCACCCCCACCTCCCCCATCGCAGCCTTCCATCCCTGCCAGCCTCGACGATGATCCACCTTTCTTGGGGCTACTTCGAGATGCGAGCGTCGTAGCGAGCGATGGGGCCGATGCTGCCCGTCTCTCTCTTGATTCTGTTTCCGCGACGGCTGCGCTTCACCAGCAGTATGCTCAGACGATTGATCGTATTCGTGCGGCTGCAGCGGCTCAGTGGCAGACGTCGCGCGAGGCATTGCGGGCCATGCAGCAGGACCGCGACCGCTACAGAGATGAGGCTGATGCGGCGACTCGAGCTCTTATGGAGATCAGCCAGCGTGCGGCCTTAGGCATTTGCGATAGCCCGGCGTGTCGCTTGGTCCGACGCGAGCGCGATCATCTCCGCCGCTACCGGAGCCGGATTGCTGCTTGGACTGAGGAGGCAGCCATCATCCCTCCCGCCTCACCCGACTTACCTATTCCTCGGGACGACGTTCCCCCTGGGGAGAGGCCGCCTTCTCCGCCGGCGCCTTAGTTAGATGTTCCGTCTCTCTCGCCTACTTCTAGGAGTTCTACACGCTTCGGTTTCCCTAGTTTCATTTGCTTTATCCTCGCCTCTTTTTGTTGTGAGGCTTCGTGTCGGATGCATATACTTATCTTTTGGATCTGTTGCCCCTCATTGGTTCCTGGGCACTTCATGTACTTATCATGGATAGTTGTTTCCTTGTTCCTTTTTGCTTTTATATGCGCTTCTGGTTCAGTATTCATGGTGTGTTCCTTGTGCACTCTCGGGTCTCTTATGGTTCGTTTTATTACTATGACTGTGTATTGGTTGGTCTCTTTCATTTCCCCACCCTCCCCTCCCCATCATTTCCCACAAACCCCTCCCTTCCACACCTTTCCCCTCCCCACAGGGCTCAGGGCTCAGTAATTTTGGTGGATTTGGTTGCTGCTAAGATGTCCTCTTCCACTTCTATAATACTCTTTTCATGGTGTCTGTATGCTCTCCGGGACGGAGAGCACATTAGGTGGTGGGCAACTGTTGAGCCCCTAAATGTCATGTTGGTCAAAGTCAACTGCAGTCACAGTCAACAGGTCAAAGTCAACAAGGTCAAGGTCAAAGTCAACAGGTGCAAAGTCAAAGTGCGTAAGTGCAGGTGTCAAAGTGCACAGGTAGTGCACAATGAATGGTCCACAAAGGGTAAATTGGAGAAAACAAGTTGTAGGTTGCAGAGGTACTCTCTCTAATTTCCCTAAGGTTCAAAGTGTGTTTTAAAGTGTTTTGGAAGGTTCAGGTGAACCCCCCCCTTATGTGCAAAAGTGAAGAATTAAAAGGAAATGTGAAGGCATGTGAAGCGGCAAAGTGTACGCACAGGTGAAAGGATGGCCCCCATTAAAATTTTTGGTTTTAGACTAAAGTCACTACAGGACAAAACAGTGAGTAGTTGGCTGCCACTTGGGAGAGCAATCTTGGGACATCAAAGGGAGCACCAAGATTCACTTGCAGTTAGGAGCGTACGTGATCGACACACGGAAATCAAGGAAGAACCATTCTTGGACCAAGGTTAGAGTAAGCAAGAGAGCATAGGCTAAGGAGAGCAAGAGAGGGAAGTGCAAGAGACACCAGAGTACGTCGCGCAGAGGTGGAAGTGCAAGGTGCATAGAGAGTGACCAAGGATTGTGGTGCAGAGAAGTGCTAAGCTATAGTTCACCCAAATATCTCAAGGTCCTTTGGCAGGTATTCACTCCTCCCCCTTTGTGGAAGCTTGCCGACAGCAGGTATTCACTCCTCCCCCTTTGTGGAAGCTTGGTGCAAGGTGTGCACAAGGAGAAGCTTGAAGCAGGTGGAGGTTTGTTGCAGAGGAGGTCGGCAGCAATAGGACATTGGGATATTGGATATTTTGTAATTGGGCACTCTGCGGATTGTGCACAGAGGTATTGGTGTATCTTGTATTTCAAACATTGTAATTTTCTTACTGTAATCAATCGAAGGCAGAGACTTCCAAGGTGTATTTTCTCTTTTGGTCCTTCCATTTTCTCCTACAAACCCTCAAACTCCTTCTTGTCAAAGAATCCCCCAACAGTTACCCAACTGCAAGGGCAGATGGACACAATCAGCGGTCAGGTGGGTTGCATCAGCGACCACATGAGCACGACACCCTGCGGTGCTCATCCTTCCAAACTTGTTGCGGACTGGCCTAGATTAAAGTTAAAGAATGCATCACTTCCTAATGGGCAGGTCACGCAAGTGTTGGATCTCCCTTCTTTTCCAAAGCAGAGCGTCCATCCGACCTCTCAACCTCAACCACGACAGAGTCAACCACGACAAGAAAACCCGGACCGACGGGAGTATCAGAAGACACAACAAGGAAGGCAGTTTAGGCCACCCAAAGGAGGCGGCACTAGACAAGTATGGGTGCCAAGAGGACAAAAAGCACCGAAGAACTCCAACCAAGCAGAGATCAACAAGAAAAAGGCAGTGCAGAAACATAATCGATATCCACCATCCCCTCGACCTCCTTCTACAGGTCCGAGCATTCGACAAATTTGGATCGCCCAGAAATACCTTACCCATAGACCCACACCCACGCAGATTTGGGTACCCAAACCATGTATCATAGCTCAATCCTTAAGCCATGTAATACATACCCCTCACAAATCTTTCCATCCCTCAACACCACCACACCCGATACTACCTTTGACCCCTCAGCAGAAACCCACCACCCACTCAAGGACTCTTAGGAAATGGATACCGAAGCGTGTCCAACCGTCTCCCCCTAACCCCATGTCTGACAACACTACCCCCCCGACTAACATACAACCTTGTAATAAATCACTAACCTTTAAACCTTGTATAAATTCACCCACCATCATCACACATCACTCATATTCTCATCTCATCAAGAAATGTATGCATGATCTGAAACGTGTAGGTGTCTAGAGACCCGCACTAGTGCTACAAGAAGCATTGCATCCATCACATCACAGCACTTGGCTACACGGGTTACGCATCAGTTATGGAAAGGGATTGCGGTCTCACTTTAATGGGATCATAATTAATTTCCATGCTAATGTGTTAATCTTTTGTAGCAGATCTTTCTCATTAACGCATCAGTCATCATGCAAACCGACAAAGGACCATCAGGAGCAGGCCCCAGTGTAGCGACAGTGCCCCTCAACGTGTTACGAGCAGAATCCCACCCGACTGCTCCACCGCCAGAATTCCAAGGATTTCCAGGGCCCATGCCTATCGACAACCCACCTATGGGCTACACAGAAAAGATACACCGTAACTCTCATTGGTTTCAGGGACTTGCAGGACCCTTAGCGGATGCGGACTTTATATTTGAATCCAATTTGACGTTTGATGACCGCACTTGGGGAAAATACCAATTCTTCTCCAGAGAGTTCGAAGCCCTACAGAACACCCAGGACCTAACTCACCTTTGGGCCAGAGCAGGCTTCACGGAGTATTTCAGTGATCCCCTGCCCAAACCTGACTTTTACAGGTGTTATTATTTAATTACTACTTTGCTGGCCTTAGAGAATAAGGACATCCCAGGAACTTTTATTTTGCCTTCTTTAGTGGATGATCCACCCTACAAAAGGTTTTACCTCTCAAAGGATTTAATCAGAGCGGCCATCAAGATTCATGGAACCCACACGCCCACAGATCGAGAAAGATTAGTTCCAAACCCTATGAAACGTGGGGATGTCACGAAGTGGGAGGAGATCTCAGCAATTACACCTGAGCTGTCAAAGCCGCTACGGATATGCATGCAACACTTCGCATTCCCCGCTCAGGACAGATTTACCATGCCCCATAAAAGAATATGGTTTGGATTGTACTTAGCGTGTACCGGACCTCAGACTGTTGATCTGGCAAGCTGGATCATTGATCAAATGTATTTGGCACAACACAGATGGGAACGCAAGAAAGTGCTTAATGGATGTTGTGCGCTCACAAGAATCGTTTATATGTGCTTAGCCTATGATTTGCCAATTGAACGTGCATTAACAGGAGAAGAGCTGAAAGCATTCAAAGGAACGACGAAGAAAGCCAGGAAGCCCAGTAGAACACGGGCAGGTAAGCGCATGAGAGGCACCATTCCTTGCCTTCAAGTGCCAGAGTCACCATCACCACAACCCTCTCCAGAGCGATCACCGACAGAAGCCGCGCCCACCGTGCAACCTATTCGCCTAAGGTTGTCTAGACCAGTGGTCACGGAGGGCACTACTAGTATCGCTGCACCTCAGGCAGCTGCAACCACAGAACCCACCACCACTTCAGCAGAAGCTCCCACCACTATTGGTGCGGAAGCCTTTTCTTTCCCAATACCACACATGGAGGCAGAACCAATAAACACAACATTCGATTTTGAGATGCCGGATGCATTCTCAAATGAATTCCAGTTTTCAGAGGCACAGATGTTCTCCCAAGAATATGAACGCCCCAGTTACCCTACCACACCACGGGATCTGCCACAGGGACAAGTTGTGTCTAGCTCCGATGATGAACGAACAGCCACAGATGACGAAGAAGGTGACGATGAAGCCAGCCAGGGCACGCATGATTCCCAAGAACAAGGACAGACAGACGGCCAAGGCCAACAAACCGATGCGCACGGTGACACCAGCACGCACGAAGAAGAGACTTTTGAAGCAGCAGCTTACACGAATTATATCGTACGATGGAGAAAGTCTGGGCACGGAAGAAATTGACTGAAGCAGAGAGCCAGGCCCTAATCGAACAAGAACTAGTCTCCGGAGGGTTTGAAGAAGTCTACATCAGAGGGTTCAGAGAACTGGTCCAATCCATCGGCCCGGTCGAAGCACTGAGGTATTTACAAAGGAAGCCACTCCCCCAATACGACCCTCACAGAGTTCGACTGCTATCGAAGCCCGGTGAATATATTCGAGTTCCGGTAGGTGCTCAATCATCCCACCAGGCACAAGATGCACGCCTACGGCCGGAAAGATCCTTCACCGAAGAAGCCATCCTAGTCGACTCCCCGCCACGTACTACCGTTGTACATACTACCACTATCCTTGAAATAACATCCACACCATCTACTCCTCTCTCACCTCATGTTTCACCAACCCATCCTGTATCCCCAGCACACCCACCTGCTCCTCCCACATCCACACCAGTCCACGGCAACATAGCCACAGCCTTTACTCCGCCCATTCATGCCACCATGCCCCCACCCAATCCTCCGCATCTACATGTTAACCCCTTCACCCCTTCATCCTTCCCATCCTTTCCCCCACCTTTAAGACCCCCTTTCACCTTTCTAACCCCACTAACCTTCTCACCAGTTTCACCTAGCCATCCCACCATAACCCCTCTATCCCCTTTTCACCAAGCTACTCCAGCCATCCCCCCTGTAAATTACTCTACATTTGTAAATCCCGTCTTCACACCTACACAACCACCCACTTTCACACCGCTTTTCACAGTCACCGCACTTGACACGTCCAATGACATGGACATATCACCATCCACCTCACCAGCACCCACTCCACTCACAGCACCATCATATTTAGGTACGTCCCAATTTTCCACGATCACCACTGCATCCACCTTCCCAACCCCATTTCCCATTCCCGCTGCATCTACTTCCACTGCATCCTCACTTAACACTTCATTACTATTATCGCCCACCATAGACACTGCACTTCAACAAATGTTCACATGCATGTCACAAGTACGAGATGAGTTTGCATCTCTGGGCAACAACTATCAACAGCTGCAGAGGACGACCAACGAATTGCAGTCGCAGCTCAATTCATTATCAATCGAGAATGCCTCGTTAAATACGCGACACCAAGAACTAAGAGAGGCATATCATAAGCTAGAGCTAGAATGTGAAGAGAAGACAAAAGAAGCCACTGCTGATCTGGACAACCTGCTTCGAGCCCAAACAATTAGAAACGCGACGCTGACAAGGAATATGGGCCTACTCAGGAGACATCTAGCCGCAGCCCAGGAGGAGAACGTGAGACTCCAAGCGCAGAATAGAGAAAATTTGGAAGCGGCTCTAGACCATCCTGAACAACCATTAAGTCCGAGCAGATTCAAGGCAATCCCATCTGAATCGATGCGGATGTTGCTAGATGACCATGTTCGACTGCTAGAGGACTATGATCGAATGAACGAAGAACATCAGAAGCTAAAAGAAGATCACAAGTTACTACAGCTCAGAGAACCGGCACCACAACAACTACCAGTGGCAGCAGAAGTACCAGAACCTGTGGACCCCTCTCCTGAACTCATAGAGGAACTAAACGCATTACGGGCCCAGGTAACCACTCTCCAATCACGCATAGATGTATACGAAGCTCCACCACGGCCTGATTCCCCACCGGAGATCCCAACTGACGACGAGAACATAACCATTCCGGTGGAGGAAACGTTTGAAGAAGCATACGAGCCAATACCCATCCCAGGCGGACAAGTCACGGCCGAAGGCCAGATGACCTATGAACTTCCGACCCCCGCATGGATGAAGACTGTGGAGGAGATTGGAACAACGCACTCAGCTAGAGTCGGGGCCCAGCTACATGCTATGGCCATGATCGAAGAACGAATTTTGCAATCTCCCTACTTTGCTCAATTGGCCCCACGCAGGTACATATCCGGGCATGAGCTTCAATACAAACCTTACTTCATGCTAATGGCCGAATACCAGCTGGCCATAGAAAAGCGAACTGGCAAGAAGCCATCGCATGCAACCCAGTTCGAGCCTGAAGACTTGCCACTGGATGCGCAACAAGGCACTATTTATCAACCAGATTGGCGTACACGTCTTTTACAGGAGTACCCAGAAATGATGAGCACATGGGTGAAAGCGCCCTTACATTTAAAGTATAATCCTTGCTGGGGACCAGTACCACGACGCCGCTCCTGGACTGCATTCGCTATCAAAGTACAAAACAATAGGCAGTGTCAGGATTGGCTGAATTACCCCTATTTCAAGCCACCTATCGAGTTACCCACTGTTGGCTATATGATGGCCACAATCCGTCACTGGCTCCCTCGCCTGAAGCATATGGATGATATCGCCGCGCATATGACTGTCAAGATATTTGACATGATGCAAATGATATTTAAAGTCTTCCGACGCGTCAAGGCACCGCATGTAAACACCCCGGGATTTGAGCATGGTAACTTTGATCTAGTATATGACATGAGCACAACGCCATCGCTCCGGGTGTGTTATGCCTGGCACTGTAGGATAAAATACCTCCCAGCATGCTACAAACAAACCTTTGAAGAGATGTTCACCACCGGGTTTTGGAAATACCATTCCGAGGTATTCATCAGCAGGCCCACACATTTATTGCAACTTTTTGCCTGTGAACGAATGGTTTATTCCACGCATCATCAACTCCCGCCACCCGACGAACCGCAACCGATCGACTGGGAGAAGCTCGAGGCTGATCTGGCCCGAGGCATTCGAGTATCTGAGCACACCCTCGCTCACGACCTCCTACAAAACTACATCCGGCAGACCGCACAACAAGGTTCTGTCGAGGACGACAGAAGCGAGAGGGAGGGGGGTGTTGGAAGCAGTCAGAGGCACAGTCAGAGGCACAGACGACATGGAAGCATGTAAAGACGGAGCAGGGAGCCAGTCGGATCATTTTTTCAAACAAATATGTTTCTTATTATTTCTTCAAACATCCAACAATGATTTTCATCACTCTTGTAACATATGTAATATAGACAAAACCCCATTTTGTAATCCATAGCTCCATTTTGTGCAAGCCGAGGAGTCCTCGAGCTTGAGGAGCTTATGTAGAATGCGCGTACCAATTTTCGTTATTTTTAGACATCGTTTACCCTTCCAAATAGCCTCTAGGACCTATTTTTTAACTAGGCCGGTCACTAGATGTGAAACCGGTCAAAACTAGTCTAGAAACTATAAAAAGAGCTAGAGAGCTCATTTTTGAGGTTGGATCATTTTGGTTAATGTGAGCTTAGAGATAGTTTGAGCTTGTAAGAGTATTCTTGAGTAATAGAACTAATTTCCCACCTTCCATTGTGTCTTGCTTGTCTCTTCATTGTGTGTGTGTATGTGTGTGTGCATCTTTGTGCTTCTCACCTTCACTCTCACATCATCTCACGTTCACGATCTTCATATCACTCCTACCTCTCCCACGGATTGACATTAAGGAGGTGAAGCTTCTTAACGTGGTACTTACCATTGTGCTAGAGCAACACCCACTCTTCATATGGATGCACATACCTATGTGAAGAAATGTGACACATGCCAACGTGCACAATATCCAGTTAGAAAAGACGAGATGCCTTTGAGACCAATGATGGGAGGGCGTGCATTTTCGAAATGGGGCATAGACTTCATAGGTCCTATTAACCCCCCAGCTAGAAACTCCCATGCAGAATATATTATTGTAGCCATAGATTACCTTACAAAGTGGGTAGAAGTGAAAGCCACAACAAAGAATGATGCTCAGACTACGGCTAAGTTCTTATTCGAGAATGTGTTCACGAGATATGGACTACCAATAGAGTTGGTGAGCGATAGAGGCACACACTTCTTGAATGAAGTCATTGAAAATCTTCTCCAAGAATTCTTAGTGATACATAAGAAGTCTACCCCCTATCACCCACAAGCTAACGGACAAGCCGAGAGTATCAATAAGATCCTTTGTAACGTATTGACAAAACTGGTAAATAATAAACGCTCTGATTGGGACAAACAACTTCATCATGCTATTTGAGCTTACCGAGTTGCCTACAAAACGGTACTCAATGCCACCCCATTTCAGATGGTCTTTGGACAGAATGCTGTGCTACCATTGGATTTCCTAATCCCAGCTTTAAAGGTAGCACAAGAGTATGAATGGAATGGAGATGAATTGTCCTCTAGGATCTTTGATCTAGAACGCTTAGGTGAGACAAGGCTACGCACGGCAGCAGGCATCTATGCTGCAAAGAAAAGGCAAAAGGCATACTTTGATGCACACATCAAGGATAAGGGATTGAAAGAGGGAGCTCTAGTGTTGGTTTATACACTAAAACAATATGCTCGTAAGTTGGAAAAAAGAGGATATGGACCCATGATCTTTAATAGAATTTCCACTAGTGGTGCAGTTCAGTTGGCCACTCCAGAAGGTGATATCTTGCCAAACTATATTAGTGGTTGTAGAGTCAAGCTATATCAAGAACCTCTTACTGAGGATATGCTTACGAGACTCAACACTGCTAAGAAGCGAAAAGAAGAGGAGTTAAGGGTGAGGGAAGAAGCACAAGCAGAGGCTAGAGAGCGCATAAGGCGAAATAAGTTAAGGCGACTAGGCCTAGATGTCAACTCAAAAGCTCCAAAATATCACATGGATATGTGCCAAAAATCAGGCATTGCGACTTCTCAAGTCATTGACCGACGTCCATTCGTGACCATAGAGATAGGACAAGGAAAGGGTGCAAGGACTGTGAAAGCATTGATTGATTCAGGAGCAGCAAGTAGTGCAGTTAGACTATCCTACTGCCAAGACTTGCAGTTGAACATCAATCCTATAGAAGCTTATCTCATCGGATTAGGAGGTGTGGAAACCCCTTGTTTGGGCGAGGTGGAACTTCCCATCTACCTTCAAGATGTTCCAATGAAAGTCAAAGTGCTAGTGTGTGAAGATGAGAACCTTACAGAACCACTTGTCTTGGGTCAAGATTGGATCTATGACCATGCAGTTAACTTAAACCTAAGAAGTCAAATTCTTCAAGTTTGGGTACATGAACAATGCATTACATTAGAATTAGAGAACTGCATGCTCCCAGATCATGGCACCACACACTCTCTTAGCTCTTCTAAGAATAATCATATGGAAGAAGATGTTGTATGGGTCAAAAGCTCTATGATGCAGAAGGAGTCAATCGTGGAAGAACAAGTTCAAAGGCGGGTGGATCTTTCTTCTTCTCCAAAGAATCAAGTAGCCACACTAGTAAGTCCACCACAGAGGCAAACACAACCAATCACGACAATTGCTACATCAAATAGAAAGACACCATTCGATAAGAAAGCAGTTCCGAGCATGACGCAGATCTGGGTACGCAAAGGAGAGCAACCACCAGCCTTGCCCCCACAAATCCCATCCAAGCAAGCCAACCAGGCCAGAAGACGAAAGAAACAGCTCGGACAAGCTCAATCACAAGGTATCAAGCAAGTTTGGGTGCCTAAGAAGTTAGCTGCAGCTCAACAAGGGCAATTACAAATGTGGGTACCTAAGAAGCTCTTACATCCACAACAACCTATGTTCTCCCACATGCGAAAGGTCTCAACAAAGAAGCCAAAAAGAGAAAAGGGTAAGAACCACGTACAGAGATCAAAGGAAGATCAAATAAGCTCTTCAACATTAGTAGGAAGACATGCAAAAAGGATATGGGTTTGGAAGCCAAAAGTACAAGTAGCCTCCACCGAACCAAAGCACCAACCACACTGGATACCACAGTTCAGAAAGCATCCAACAAGGAAGACGCCTGAAGTGACCTCTACAGTGGCAAATGATGTTATAAAATGGACTCCAATAAGGAGGATTACATCAGCTCGAGACTCAATGGATACCTCCACCAAGGTCAGCATCAACCTCCGCAAATAACATTGAAAGCCTCGAACGAGCGATAACCATGTGCTCCTTGTACAACCCTGTCTTCTGCACCATTCAGGTCATGCATTTCCAAAGTATGCATTAATATAGGGCCACATTACATGGCCGTGCATAGACACACTTGAGAATCCCAAGCACAAGAGCACAGTGACATATGTCAAATATTTCTATTGATACTAACTTTTGTGTTCTTGTTTTGTGATATCTTTTTCCCAAAAAAAAAAAGGGAAGAAGAGAGAGAGGAAGCACTTGTTCCCAGGTTTGGCTCATGAAACATGAATGAGTCATGCTTTGTGGCAGGTGGAACTGTTGATTACTGAGAATTTATCAGTTTGGATAGAAGTGGGTCTCGACTAGCAGATGATATTATTGCTGCCTTATTTGGTAGATGGCAAGCATTTGGCATGAACATGGCATCTACAACTATGATTTTCTCTTACCATGGTAGGAATCAAGAGCTTGAAGGTCCGCAACTTGAGTGATGCTTAACTACTTCATGTACGAGAGCATCCAAGGAGATATCTGCAAAGGGTAGTTCTGGAGGAGAAGACTCCTGCGTATTTTGAGCTAAAGAGAATATGTGAAACTCAGCTTGGTGTAGTTACCCAATGTTGTTTGCCAAGGATTCAATTCTCAGTATTTGGCAAATGTTGCTTTGAAAAGAGGAGAGAGGATCAACCACTCAAAAGATCTCATCAGCGGACCATCAACATGGACATTCATCAACAAAGTTCCATCCCAAAGGCCGAGTGTACAACACGAAGAGATGAACATCGATCAACCTTCTCCATGGTAAGTATCTTTACTCTAGAAACACCATAACCATGATAGCTTAGGAAACCTCTTCGTCGGCATACCCTTGAGCACTTAGCTCAAGACCCCAATTTTTGCACCATACTTCTTCCGGTGCATTTTCCACGTAAGCATGCATAGGGCTACATTACAAGGCCGTGCACAAGGCACATATGTTCCTCAACCCATGCACGAACACACTTACCCATCACTCAATATGGGTTATGAGTACTTGGCATGACTACTATGAACATCAACTGTGGAAGATCTAGAAAACATCAACGGAGACTCACAACGACACAGTCATGCTGGAATCCAAGGAAGAAGCATATACCAAGAGACTACAACTTGCAAAGACTCGTAGTGATAGATGAAGAACCCGACAACCAACCCTGCCACATCTGGAAGGTAGATGGCTCTTGTTCCTACCGAACAGACACTACCTCTCAAAGCACTACTTGGAACAACCACTACAACAAGGGTCTGTCAGGGACGACGGACTCGAGAGGGGGGAGAGTGTTGAAGCTCAAAGTCAAGGACAAAGCATGGAAGCACATCAAATAAGTGGACATAGAAGAAGAGAGAGCAAGTAGGGAGCTCCAAGAAGTATATGTCAAATTTTCATAAGAATCCCCTACAAAAATAGTGATTTTCATCACTAAAAACCATTGTAAATACCATTATCTATTTTTATAACTCCATTTTGTGCAAGCCGAGGAGTCCTCGAGCTTGAGGAGCATTAGAAGTATCATCCTACCAATTTTCATAATTTTTAGACTCCGTTTGAGCCCTCAAATAAGCCCTGGACCCTAATTTTTAACTAGGCCGGACACTAGGTCTGGACAGGGCAAAACTAGTCAAAAAACTATAAAAAGAGCTAGAGAGCTCATTTTTGAGGTTAGCTTGTTAGAGAATAGAGCTTTTGTAAGAGAACTCTTTGGCATTTGAAGCTTTCCATTGTTCCTCTCTTTGATCTTACCGTGTGTGTGTGTGTATGTGTGTGCATGCTTGTGTGCTTTCACTCACACACTTGTCACTTGCTCGTGGTCTTCATACCGGTCCTCACGTCTCCGCGGATTGACAAGTAAAGGAGGTGGTGCTTACGCTTGAGCTACAGTAGGACTTTTGGTGGTGGAGATATTGTCGGATTGTATATTTTTCTGACTACTATGTATCTCCTCACTACATTTATCTATATTGACTCCACTTGTATAAGCTATATAAGCATGTCCCAAGTTGAGTTTTACATAGCATTGCCCACTAGTAAGCCCTTCATCTAGAGTCTATCTAGATCACCATCTAAGATCCACATTGGGAGTGCATGATTGGACAACCCCATCATTGAAATTGCATTATGCTTGGCAATATGATAATTGGAGTTCTCTATCTCTCAGTCTACATCTATCTTTGTGTGCATTTTTCTCTCAACGTTTTCTATTGGTCTATTCCATTATGCTATTATTTTCTTACATGGTATTATAGCTGAGGAGACTCTGAGTGGTGGACAAGAAAAAACATAGAGGTTTCAATGACAAAAGAGAGAAGGTGTCAAGTGCTATGTCATCATTTACAAATGGGAATCAAGGTGGTTAATTAACAAGGGCATATGGAGCATAGATAGGAGTAGCAATGATGTCAGTCATCCCAACATTGTGAATATGAAACCATTCTTTATGAAGGGTAAACTTGATGGTATGAACTACTTTTCAATTGAGGATGTAGATTGCTATATTGACTGCTTCTACCCAGAATGAATCAGGCATGTCTCGAGCCTTTAACATACAACAAGCCATTTCAACTACTATCCTGTTCCTGTGCTGAACAAAACCATTTTGTTGAGGTGTATGAGCTGTGATAAGTTGCCTTTCCACACCATGCTCCTTATAGTAATTATTGAATTTTGTGGACAAGAATTCACCTCCTCTATCTGTTGTGAATTTCTTCAGTTTCCTTACTGATTCATTTTCCACATACTTATGCCATGTTTTAAATTTTTCAAAAACGTCATCCTTCTCTCGAATGAAATAAACCACATCTTTCTACTATAATCGTCAACTAACAGCAAAAAGTAGAAAGATCCTCCTAAAGTAGGTGTAGACATTTTATCACAGAGATCAGCATGTACCAACTCTAGAGGAGCTTGAGATCAATTGCTGGTCTCTCTTGGAAATGCCTTTCGTTGTTGCTAGCGCATCATACAAGCTTCACAAGGTTCCTGCAACTCTGAAAATGCAGGGAAATGAGCAACCATCCCTGTTCTTTGCATCTCCTTCAAAACTACAAATCCAAGATGTCCAAATCGTTGGTGCCATAATTTGCTTACATCTCTCTCTTCTGTAGCAGTTAAGGCACGTAACTCATACAAGTTATCATGTCTTATGCCTTTACCTACTACATTATGTGATGAATCCATGATTTCTACACCACTCTTATTGAAGTGAACTTCGAGTCCACGATCTGTTATTGTAGAAACTGACAACAAATTTCTTTTAGTTGTAGGTACATAGAGAACATCGGATAAATTTTTCTCAACACCTAGAGAAGTGATAAAATATATGGTTCCATTTCCTTCTGCTGGACACTTGGAGTCATTTCCCACCATTATGATGGATTCCCATAGAGGCACTAGGGAACTATACCAATCCTTTTTACTGGTCATATGGCGAGAAGCTCCACTATCTAAAATCCATGGTTCATCAACACGATCTTGAGCAGATGATCATACCTCTTCAATAGCTACCCATAGTTCTAGCTCTGTGTTGTTTGCAGACTCTTTGCTCTTCCACGATGATTTTACAGTCCCATTCCATTCATCACCTTGTTTCTTTTTGCAATCCTTGATGGGATGCCCTTTCTTTTCACAATAGAAGCAACTTCCTGTGAACGTTTTCTTCTTTGGATTCTTCTTTGATCCATTAGAAGAGCCTTTACCTTTTGCATTTCCTAAGAATGCAGCATGATTTGTACTTTGCCGATTCTTCAATTGCATCTCTTCTTCTAAAAGCATAGCACAAAACTCTTCAAATGTAAGGGGAGTTGGTCTTACCTGAGTGTTGAGGGCTATTAATAATCCATCATACTTTGTTGGAAGAACACATACACATCTTCCAACCAACTCTTCTGGTGTTATAACAACACCAACTGTAGCCAATTGGTCTTGAAGATGTTTTATCCGTTTGATAAAATCTTCAACCTTTTCAGAATTAGAATGCTTTTCATTTGCCAATTGATTTTCTAAATTTTGTATCCTAGTGTGGTTCTTGGTATCATATTGTTGAGCCAATATGCCCAAGCCTCATGTGCTTTAGTAGTATGTTGAACTAAAGTAAGCACAAAATCACTTACACTGGTGACAATTGCACATAATGCATCAACATTCCACCTCTTCCAATCTTGTAGAAGATCTAGATCTTGCTAAATCATCAATCTTGAATTAGTTGGACCTTCAACTGGTATAGGCTCTCGATCCAATCCCATTGGTCCCATGACAGTGTCAAGTAATTCATAGGAGTCCAAAATTGCAGAAATTTTGAACTTTGAGAGTGTATAGTTGGATCCATCCAGCTTCCCTTCAGTGAATGCAGGTGGACAAATTCAAATAGGTGCAACATTAACATTAGCTGAAGCACCAAGACTAGTGTTCCACAATGAAGCCATCATGTAATCACTCGAAAAATCTACTGATATTTTAGTCTGCTAGTAGGCTAAAATAGTGATACTTCTCAAGCTATTCGAACCTTACGGCTCTGATACCATGTAAGACAATAGTTACGCAATATAACACAGAAGCAGTAGCAGAGAAGATAACAGATATAGGAGAATCTCAACAATTTTCTACTAAGAGCAAGTACAAAGATGATGACATTGTCCACCCGTGCGCTCTCAAGGTAGAGCTTAAATGGTGATCTATACAACTCTAGATAGGGAGATACAAGGTAGAGGTATGCTGGCTCAATTTGATATCTCAGGTAGTGCAAAAGTCATGTATATATAGGATCATGGGTGGCCTTCTGTGGATGGCTATACATGGGCAGTAGAGCATGGGCAGCCACCACCAGCGTAATTGCAATATGCAACTTAGGTCGGTTGAACCAACCTAACAAATATAAATGATTTATGACTCCAATAGGGAATATTCCTTGGAATATTACCTTTATTGTCGTGTCAGGGGAGCTGCCCCAAAACCCCACCAGGGGGCCCGCTGGCCCCCTGAGATCCCCTAGCTACGGGACCGGCTGGTCCCCTTCGACCCCCAGTCGGGGCAACTCACCGCTACCCCGCACCCCACAATTGGGGACCCTGGTAACTCCCTTTCCTTACAATACCTTACATGGTCCAATATGACCTTCATCCAACATGCAAGTTGGGATTCCCATCAATTGGGTAATGCACACTTGGCTTCTCCTCATAATGGGGGCCTTACATGTGTGCATACAATCATGAGGGGTAGACATTGATCATATACTAACACTACATTGTGTAGAAGTTTAAAATCACTTCTATCCTTGATTCATATGAGCTTCTAGAAATTGCTCTTGGGATTGACCATGAGCCCCAAGAAGCACCTGATCCAAATAATTTGGGTCAAATGATTCCTCTTGATGCTGATCTTCTACGTGCTTGGAACAAATAGATATGAAACTTGTAATTAGAGAAGGATTTAGAACTTGGATAATGAGTGTTGCAGAGAAAAGAGGCACAAAAGAGGAGCCCCAAAATTTTCAAATTAATGGGCATAATTTTCTTCTTCAAAATCTTAGGAAATCCCCTCAAAGCTATGTAAATGCACTACAGGAGTCCTCTAGAAGCATAAGCCCAAATCATTGTAATATATTCTTTGTAAAATAGTAGGAAATTAGAGATTAGCCAATAAAGTGCCAGTCACTTGTGTGAAAGGACCATTTTTAGTGCACATGTATATAAGTCACTTTGTGACTCTTTGTAAAGACTTTTTGCCATTGTGAAGAAGGAGAGCTAAAATTTCGAATTTGCTTTTTTCCTGTTGATTTTTATCTTCTTCATGATCTTTTGTGTGTGTGTGAAGCTTGGAATGTGTGTGTAGGACTGTTGTCTATCCCTCCCCATCACTTTTGAACTACTGTAGTGTGTGTGTGAGCAAATACGAGTTGTGGAGTGAGTGTAGGTCTTTCCCACCATTCACTGTTTTGGCCATAACTTGAAGAGCCGTTGTCAAATTCAAGTGAAA
Source organism: Ceratopteris richardii (assembly GCA_020310875.1). Taxonomy (NCBI): domain Eukaryota; kingdom Viridiplantae; phylum Streptophyta; class Polypodiopsida; order Polypodiales; family Pteridaceae; genus Ceratopteris; species Ceratopteris richardii. The sequence continues at coordinate 147,901,809 of CM035413.1, forward strand.
ATACCACGAATAGATGCCTCTCATTGAGAGCTTCGAAAAGAATCTAGGTATTGATCATATTTGGAATTCGGAGCTGGGAGAAACATTTGATTTTGTATTTATAACTGTAAGTGGTATCGCAGCAGACGCTTCCAGAGATTTAGTGAGTTGGAAAGATACATTAGTCTTTTCTCATGCATTATAGCTAAACCACTTCACTTTCCATCATGTGTGCACACATCCTCATACACTTGGTTCAAGTGGTTCTTCGGATTGATAATAAAACGTGTGTCAATCCACCACTATATGCACTTGTGGGGCAAATGAGATTTACTCTCTTTGACACAAGTCCCTAAGACCTCGTGACTTAGGTACACACGTTTTTGGCACGTTGCCGGGGAACAAACTCAATCAAGCTACCTTCGTGATGGTTATAGCTCCGGAGTGAAGAAATAGTACTTGTAGAAGTGAATTCGTTCAGTGGCAAGTAGTCAAAAACTTCATCACTTGTTACTTCACATCCCTGAGGTGTGTGTAATGAGTTTTTAGGTTTAGGGTTAGGAGTGAAGGAGAGAAGGAGGAGTTACGGTTAGGTCAAGGAGAGAAGTGGAGTAGGAGTAAGTTGAAATCACCAAGAAAAATTCCATACAAAATTGCCAAGTTAGTCTAGAATAGGCTTCAGACATCACAAACTATAAAAACCAAAAAAAAAATTACTTCATTTGACACTTGCCCAGGAGTTGGTATTGTCTGCAAAATGCGATCAGTATCATTGGGATGGTATCGCGCTAGGTGAGCTAAAGAAAGGAGCTAGGAGCACACATTTGGATTGAGACATTCTAGAAGGTAAGCCACATAAGTTTTGGGTTATAAAAATCAGTTCATAACCACCACCACACGTGATTAAAGTCATTTCCGATATCGCAAGGCAAGAGAGAGAGTTTTGAGAGGTTCTTTGAGTGAGACAGAGGGTTAGGAGTGAAGAGGAGTGAGAGATAAGCTTAGAAGTGCAAAAGGTTTTGTGATTTGAGCAATTTTGCCTGTAGTATTGCAGTCGGTTTAGTTTTGGTATCACGATACCAAAATTCCCTAGTATCGCGATACTCACCGAGTATCGTATTGTCGCATACCACTTGAGGTATCGTGATACCATTTTTGGTATCGTATTGTCAAGTTGGTATCATGATCGCAATCTGCTAGTGGTATCGTATCGCGGTCCACTTGGTATCATATCATCCCCGTCACGGTATCATATCGTCGATCGAGCGGTTTCATATCGTGCACAATACTGGTATCGTATCGTGTACCTAGTATCATATAGTTGAACCTCCTAGTATCGTATCGCGACGAATATTGATATCGTATCATTGAAAACTCCAGTATCCTGTTGTGCAAGGTTTTGGTATCGTATCGCCACTTGAAGTGGTATTGTATCACGAGGGTTCTTAGTATCGTATCATGCATGCAGTATCGTATGGTGCATTCAGGCGGTATCGTATCGCCTGAACCATCCAATATCGTATCGTGTAGTGCACTAGTATCGTATCGTGCAGAGAGTAGTATCGTATCGCGAGGATTTTGGTATCGTATCGCCGACTAACCCAAGTATCGTATCGTCACCTACAGAAGTATCGTATCATGGTAAATAGTGGTATCGTATCGTGGTAAGACCGGTATCACCTCGTGCAGTATCGCTAGAGTGGTATCGCCCAGAACATTTTGAGTCTCTTTAAGGGCAAAATTTGAGGCAATTGAGGAGCCAATTGGGGGATAATTAGAAACCAAGATAGCCCAGGAGAGTGGATGAACTTGAGGTCAGGACGTGTACTAAGTAGGCGGAGGAGTGTTATTTCATTCGTAGGAAGTGCAACTCAGGCAAGTCATCACTCTATCTATTTTGACACCTCTAGTGACTCAAAAGAAGAGATACTAATGGCTTCAAAAGACATGTAAGGTTCTGTCCCCAGGAGAAACTTCATGTCCACGCTAGAGGGGGAATACCGTACCTCTCTGCAATATGTGTCCACTAATTCCCAGGATATTCCCATCTACCTGGATGGTTTAAATAGATCAGTAGCCAGGATGGTAACTTCCACTGATTCCAAAATAGTGCCCAGACCGGCAGTCAAGTATGAAGGAGGATTGTACATGGACAAGTTAGGTCACATCTATGTGGTAACAGAACACCCAAACCAAATCAACGAGAGAGGAGGATTAGAAGGACAAGAAAATTCAGGAAGATCGGACCTTGAAGAGTTGATAGCTACACCCATAGGCAAATCAGTAGTAACTCGAGTCTTGAGAGGGGATTTGATAACTCAAGATGGTTACTTACTGGAGGTCTACTTGATCCATGGATCAGATTTACTGTTACAAACGGACTCACCTACACGCGGACAAGAGGAAAGTCCAATGACCTTTTACGAGTTAAAAGATCCTGAAGATGGATCTAGGGTCACATACCTAGACAAGAACCAAAGAAGGTATTGGCTTGTTGATGCCATTGATAGGGATCAATTGAAGTATATAGGGTTGCCTGTATTCCCTCAGCAAGAGCAGGCAACTACCTCTCAAAATCCCTTTGGGACAGAACAAGAGTCAGAAGATACAATGTCGGGACAAACAAGCCATCGGAGCATTCCAAACCAAACCCATGTGCAATTCACTATGCCAAGACTTCAATCACACAATCAAACTCACCCTAGTCTAGGCAACCAACATCAGCCACTAGTGAGGCCAAGACCACCACTAGGGGTGCAGCCTGGAATGCCTCCAATTAGACTAGCAATTCTTGTAATGCCTAGACAACCAGAGCCCATAAGAAGATTAAGACCGATTCAAGTGGCTAAGTGTATGAGAAATCATTATGATGGGATGGTAGAACCTTACGATCACATAGATGAATTCAAACAAGTTCTATGGGCTCAACAAGTGGATGAGTTCTTTGTGTAGTATGAGTCCTTTGGACTCACTCTCACAGGAACGGCTTTGACCTGGATCCAGCCATTAGATCTCAATCAATTTGGAGATATTGAGCAATTCTTTCAGGAATTCATAGGGGAATTCACTAAGACATGGATTAAACAAAATTCTTGCTCCTTAATCCATAGCTTCAAACAAGACCCCAATGAAACTGTGCAAATAACTGCCCAAAGATTCAATCAATATGTCGATAGATTCCTAGTAGCAAAAAGACCCACACAACAAAAAATGATATCATTATTCTTGGACGGACTGACGAACAAAAACTTGAGAACTTTGGTCTATGTGAAAAGACTATAGACATTGAGTGAATGCCTTCGAGAGTGTATTGACCTAGAGGATAACCTAGCAGATGATCTCAAGAGTACAACCAGCCCTACGAAATCAGAAGACACTAGAAGTACGGTGACATCCAACTCTAGTAACGTAGAAGAGTTAGCAAAACTGGTAGCCAAGAAGTTAGGAGTCCATGGATAGCGGAGCTACCAACATCCACCAATGAGAATACCCATGTTACGAAGATGCAGTCTATGTGGAGGAGATCACCCCACTCACATGTGTGTAAGAGGAGGAACGGTCTTGCCTCAAGCTTACCCTTACAATATGCAGCCACATCAAGGAACCGCTCTGTATTGCCACATAGAACAAAAATATACCAATCATAGCAGTGAGAACTGTCCATTCAATAGGCAGACATGACCTTTAAACCCACCTCTGTATAGGCCACATGGATACCCACCTAGAGAGCCAGGACGGGAAATTCCCAGATATAATCTCTATCCAGGACCACAAGGAGCACCTAGGCCATATGAGCAAGGGCAATATGCACAACCTCAGCCAGTGTTAGGACAACAACCACCACTTCCTTAAAACATAGTATCAATTAAATATGCTCAACCAGAGGAAAATTTTGAGAGAGCCATAGTGCCACCATCACCATTAGCCGGTACAGAATCAACGAACGCAAGATAGGAGTAGACCCAAGGAGATTACTATCCCTATGACACCAGTATGATGGAGCACGAGCTTATGATCCGCAATACTATGGGTATGAGGGATATGACAATGTCTATGGATCGGAGCTGGCAACACTAATGTACACTACACCCAAAGCACCAGCACCCATGAGACCGCCTATTAGACAGCCCATGCCAAAAGGACCATGCTATAGATGTGGAGGAGATCACTTTATAAGAGAATACACTGAGCCATACAACCCACCACCCCCTAGGACTTGGGAAGGGTATTGCAATGATTATGGAAAGGAACATCTTTTTAGAGACTGCCCCAAGAATCCCAATGAAACTCATCACACTACACTTGTTAATGTGATCAAAGTAATTGAATCGTCAGGAAGTGACAAGGAATACACAGTACCATTAAAGGCCATCAGACGAGCTCAAACAAAAGGACAAGAAAGAAAACGAGCAGACTCAGAGCAAGAAAAGAGTAAAACCCTCGAACCTAGAATACAAATAGTGGAAGATTCAAAAGACCCACTTGAGAATACCCAAACGACAAAGAGCCAAAAGTGGAAGGATAGAAAGGAAAAACTCAAGGAAAAATGGATGAAAAATAAACAAAAAGAAGACAAGAAGAATACACAAGGTAATAAGGAACCTAAAAAACCCAAAACACAGGAAGAAACTCTTATTACACTGTAGACACTAAAGCTGGACAAATCAGGATCAATTCCAACAAACCCAAAACTAGACGATTTAGACATGTGCTTGAAAGCTTACCAAGCTAAAATCAAGAATGGACCTAATATAGAGCAGCACAAAAAGCTATACCCACAAGGGGAGTTAGAAATGGAGAGGCTTGCGATATGTAGAAAACTCATAGAGGTAGCTCAAACCACCCTAGAGAAGACTATCCCAGCCCTCCCTGAGATGAGAATACCTGAGAATCAATACAAGGATTGTCTTAAAACCAAGGAACTGAAACCAAAAGAGAGGGATGATAAGGAAGAACTACTGAACGCCCATGAAAAATCTATGTCCACAGTCCCTGATTTAGAAGCTCATTGGCTAAGAGAGTTGTGGACTAGAATTTTAGAAGATCACTGGAAAAAGATTGGAGTTGCAAAATCGCCTTTTGAGGAATTAGATGTGGAAGATTATCACCTGATGCCAAACGTGGAAGAAATATATGAAGTCAAGACTAGACCGAAACAGGGAGGAAGCCCAGAGCATTTTTACCCTACCAAACTACATGGGAGAATATGAGAAGGAATCCATGATCTTCTGTGCTCCCACAATACGAGGAAAAGAAAAGGGGACCTCAAATAAGAACTCGCACAATCTAACATAACTCAAAAAGACCAAAGTACAATGTAAGTTGAAGAATTACTTCGTGTTAAACCACAATTATGGAAATATTTAGCGGGACAATTGAAGTTAGAGCAAGAGAAGCACTAAAAGGAAAGCAAGGAAAATGAAAACCCTTCTACCGTACAAATCCTAGTGGATAAGGTTGGAGAATTTGGCGAAGGAGATGAGGGCAACATATGTCTACCTGTCACATACAATGGATACATGACCAAGGCTATACTAGACACAAGAGCTAGAGTAGGTATCGCCACCAAAGAGATTTGGGAAAAATGGGGAAAGCCAACCCTATGACCAACTCGTATGAAGCTTCAATTAGCAGATGGCTCTCGAGGATAGAATAATCTTGAGGATAAATAGTTAATATGAATTCTGAAAGTCTGTTGACTCAGATATTACTCAATCGGATGTTGCTGAGTCGGAAATTTGCTGAATTTGTATTTTCTTGCTCGGATTTTAACAGACAATTATGTTTTGTTAGGCGTTGATGTCGCAATAAAGAGAGTAGTTGTATTTCATTCACGAGAAGGGGGTTAGGAAGGGCAAGAAGCGTCTTCAAGAGGGAGAGCGAAAGAAACCAGAAGTAGCAAGAAGAAATCTTTCCAAAAAGAAACAGGAAAGAAGCGTCCTCAGAGAGAAAAGCGCCAGAAGTTTTACCTATTTCGTAATGTATTTTCTGTAGTCAGAAGTTTTAATGAACTTTTTCATCATCTAATACGTGATATAGAAGAACTCTAATGGAGTAATTTACTCATGTACATTCAACGCAAGCATGAATCTTTGTCTATTTGAGTTATGTTCGTTGAAGAGAGATTTTGTCGCAGTGTAACAGTGCTAAATCTAAAATTTGTTGGAAGTGTATTCTTTGTGTGAAGTAGATCAGTGCTAAAGTTTGATTGTTCAGAACAAGTAGAGATATGTTGAATGCGAACCCCAACACATTTGGCAATCCTACTATGCTGCTAATGAAGCAAGAAATGCATGCAAGAAAGAAGGAAATGATTTGGTAAAGTGTATTTTACAAGAGCGCAGGCAAAGGCAGCTAACGTGGAGTCATCCTCATAATTCTACGATTGGTACAAGGCCGAGGAGGAAGCTAATCTGGAAACAGAAGAGGAACAGGGAGAAACAGATGTAAGAGAGGTAAGGTTAGTGGCCGATATACTTGGAGCGCTATTCCTAAGAGAAGCAGCTGTAGGAGTAAGAAGATGACTCCAGTTCGACCCACTTGCAGGGGCGACCGGTCAAAGAACTAGGCGTACACCTCAACCACAGCCAATGGCACAACCGCCTCCCAATCCCAAAGTCAAAGCAGCTCATTTCAGAGGAGGATCTAAAGAAGATGCTGATTGCCATGTGGCTCAATTTGAGATGAAATGGACAGCTAATGGATACCCAACTATATATGGTGATGACATTAAACTTCAACAATTTGCTGCCACCTTGGAAGGAGGAGCAATGAGCTGGTTCAGTCAATATGGTATTGCTCATTTTGCTACATATGATGCATTAAAAATAGCATTTTTGCAACGATTTAGAAAAGAGAAGACTCCTTCCGATGTGTTACAGAAATTGAGAGCTATTAGCAAAAAACCATGTTAGTGGAAGATTATGCTTAGAAATGCAGAACCTTAATGGAACTATTGCAAGGTAATGAAAGACCTACTAACGAGATGTTGACAGGTTATTTTCTAAAAGGATTATGAAGTACCATTAGACATGCAGTTGCAAGTGTGGATATTGCGAATGGCTTTGATGTATTACCTGTTAGCAGCTGCACGCATGGAAAGAAGATTTGGACGGGCTAAAAAGAGACATTTTGATTCTAGTTCAGAGGCTGACTCTGATTCAGAATTGGAGTCAGACAAAGGTTCAACTGATTCTGACTTTGATACCCGAGATGAAGAAGTAGTAGGGAGCAAGCATCACAAGCATAAGGCTAAGCAAAGTAAAGAGGAAGCATGGATTAGTAAGTTAAAAAGACATGGATATTCCATTGTAGCTCCAAAAGAAAGGAGATTTTGTGATATTTGTGATAAAGACGGACATACAACAAACCAATGTTGGTACAACCCCAAGAATAGAGGGCAAAGTTCACGGCAAGAGAATAGGAATAATACTGATGTGGCAGCCAATCAGGCTATGCCTGTGCAAGGGAGAGGCAATTTTTAGAGGCAGTAGCAAGCAAGACCTCTATGGGGAGATCAGGGGAATCAGCAAGGGCATAACCAGCAAGGTCATCAGCAGGGGCGACCACAAAGAGTGATGCCTTGTGGATATTGTTCAGCGCCTGATCATTGGATAGGACCCAATTGTCCATTATGGGTAAAACATAGAGAAGAAAAGGGCATACCAGTAATTCGGTATAATCAGCCTAATCAACAGGGACAACAACTACAACAGGGACAGCGGGTTGCTCAAGCCAATGGTATAATTATTGAGTTACCAGAACCGGAGTGTCGAAAGGAGACAACTCCTAGTACATCCGAAATGGTAAATGCAAAGCATGACTCTCAGTGGTGCTGTGATTGTAAGCAGTGTGGGAAAGGAAAAGAAGTGGAAGTGTTGGCGGTCACAAGGTCCAAGAACAAAGGTCCTATTACTTGGCAAGAGCAACGACAGGTTAGGGACAAAGTGCAAAAAACAGGTTCAGCAAGAGCAGCATAAACATGTGAAATTTATAGATCCGATCGAGGAAGAGCAGGATGCAGGCATGGTACCATCAATAACAACCGAAAACAAGAATCCAATCAAGCAAGATGCTGATAAAGATTGGTTTGAGGTAATCATTAACTCACCATTACAGTTGTCTTCAGACCAATTATTATCCTTGATACCAGCGTTTCGGGAGAAATTATTGAAGAAGCTGATTGGTCAGCGTTCAGAGCCAGCACTTAAGTCGGTACCCTCAACATCAGCCAATAATATTGATCCAGCGGATGTAGATTTTGTCGTGCCAGTAATTCAGGTACAGTATGGGCAAAGACAATTTGATGAAGTGTTGTATGATGGGGGCTCAAGGGTGAATATATTACCTGAGCATATTTTTAAAGAAATGGGAGAAGGGGCATTGGCTCCAGCACCGTTTTCAAGTGAAGATGGCGGATCAAACTCGAGTTCAGCCTATTGGCATTATGAAGCAGCAGGAGATCATTATTTCTGGAATTTCATTTATGGTAAATTTTGTGGTCCTTAGGATGTCTGAGTCAGCTTATCCATATAAAATGTTGTTAGGAAGACCTTGGTTCAGGGTTGCTAAGGCAAGCAAGATTGGGGTCTGAATGTGGTAATGATCATAAAAGGGAAAAAACAGGTGATATGAGTTAGAAGATGATGAAGAGGAAAAATTTTTGCAAGCAAATCCAATGATAGTACCGGTATTGGAGGTTGATGTCGCAGGAGTATTGAGTAAGGATGATCCGATTGTGCAGAAAGTAGATGGGCCAGTTCTGGGTGAAGAGGTTGAAGGAGTAAAAATACAAAGGATGTTTGAGAAAAGTATGGCAACTCCAGTCGAGGAGAAGTTAGAACAACAGGAAAAAGGAGTAAGAAGTTTGGCTGAACAGATATATGACTAGAAGTATGCAGGTTCAACAAGGGTAAAGGAGGAAACTCTTCAGGAAGTCAATTTAGGCAGCAAAGAGAAGACAAAAAGCATATTATGATGCACACATCAAAGATAAAGGGTTAAAAGAAGAATATTTATTTCTGGTCTATACTTTGAAGCAACACGCCAAGAAGCTACAGAAATGCGGATATGGACCTCTACTAATCAATAGGATTTCAACGAGTGGCACAATTAACCTAGCTACCCTGGATGGTGATATACTTTCTAATTACATAAGTGTTTGTCGAGTAAAACGTTACATGGAACCATTAACAGACCAAATGTTAGCATGACTTGTAGGTGCACAAAATAGGAAAAAAGAGGAAGAGAGGATTAGAGAGGAGGCAAGGCAAGAAGCCCTGGAGCATATCAAGAAACAGAAAGAATGGATAAGGCAAAGGGATGAATGGTCTACAAGGAGAAGAGCCTATTCCCATGGCCAACTATCAAGTTCATTAGACCAACACAACCAATCTTAGCTTATCCCAACCATATTTAAATCTAGGGATTGGAACGATAGAGTACAAGTTAATAGATGCCTTGATAGACTCGGAAGCAACACTAAGTTCCATAAGAAGGACAATCATCACTCATCTTCAAACGAATATAACACCTACTAAAGCACACATAATAGGTGTTAGAGGTCACGTCTTTGAATGCATTGGAGAAACTACAATAGCCCTCCACCTAGGAAATTCCACCATGGAACAATGAGTCTTGGTGTGTAAAGATGAGGACCTAATAGAGAGCTTAATCCTAGGACAAGATTGGATCATTGAGAATGAGGTGAGCATTCACCTAGCTCAAGGCTACATCTCTGCCAAAATAGAGCACAAAGAAATCTTTAGTCTATTAGAAGAAAGACCCTTTCATAGGCAGCACATCATCAAGCATGAGAAACAAATCCTAGAAAAGGAAATAGCAAACGACTCCATCAAAAACCAACTAGAAGAATTTCTGAAGAAAGAAATGACTACCAACACCAATGCATTAGTCGTTGAGGTGGATTCATCCTACATGAACGGTGAATCAAAGAGAAAAAAATGAGGACAACGCTCCTAAATTCATCTACAACAAAGGGAGATCATCAACATGGAAGTCCACTATCAGATTATCGCAATTAGGAAGTGTTAATCTACAATGGGTTTGCAAGGATCGAGTGAGGAATTCACAAAAGTCAACACCAATACCAGTCATTCATCATTGGGAAACAAGGAGTAACAAAAAATCCTCTTCATTACAATCAAGATCAAAGAGGCTTCTGAGAGTATGGCTTCCAAAGCCATTAGTAGAAGCGTAGAAAACACGAGAACAAATATGGATTATGAAAAAGATAAGACAGATTGCAAATCAAGCGATAGACAAGCAATAAGAAACAATATATCGACAAAATAAAACCCTAAAGCCAAACAAGACTAACGAGAGGTACTGGAGATGTTGGAACATCAAGCTTACACTATGCTTGAGGTGGATTTGATCTACATCAAAGGCTATCGCATCGAAAGAATATCCGTTGGAGAGTTCTTTTTTCTTATGCTCATTTATTGTATTTTTTTTTTGAGAGATTTTTGATGGCTCATTTACCGTTGTAAAAGCCTTGATCTTTACACATGTAAAGGTACAAATATAGAGCCCAAATCCCTCGAATTCGTGGTGGTTGAAGTTGCATTCAATCAAGCAAATCAAATCACCTAAAAGTAGATCAAACTAGATCTTCACTTTTCCTAGATTGTAGGAAAGTGAATTGATTCCCTCCAACAACCATTCCCACCTTCATTTGAATTCAAATTCAACTTGTAAAAGTCGTGGAACACTCCTAGAGGCTATATAAGGACTTGAAATCACTTGTACATTACATGGAAGCAATATACATACACTTGTGACCATCATTGTCTTGCTCCTTCAATTTTCTGCATCATCTTCTTCGCCAACAGTAATCTTGCAGAGGCTGCTGCTCTCTCTCCATAGCTCCAAATTGAGTGAAAGATGACTCATTGGAAAGGTATAAGTGTCTAGTTTATGCCTGTAAATTTGCAAAGCATTTGGTCTAGCAAATTTGGAGAAATCGGAGTGTTTCTGCATCGGGGTCAATCTCTACATATTCCTGAAAAATAGGAAGTACCACCGGTGAATGTCGGATTCATTCCTATAGCATATTTTGCTTATTCCTTATACTTTTGTGCATTCCATACACTCAACCCTATGTGTATCACTCCCATAAAAGGATGTTTTCTAATTGTAATCACGCTGGTCACTATGGGCATTTGAAGTTCATTGTCTCTTCCATAGATAGTAAGTTTTTTGAGCTAGTCGACCGGTGAACCTATCTGTTTTGTATCGACTCATTCTCCTTGATGCTCCAAAGTACATAGTGTGTTTCTTTGCACTTATAGCATGCCTATAAGGTCTATTTGAGTCTCCATAAGCTCAAGGGCTGGTCTTGTGCCGGTTGGCTTGACCAAACTTCATCGCTTCGAAACGCACTTTTCTACCTTCGACAAGCTTCTCCAAGTTTCTTTCAGTAGTATCAGAGCTAGATCAAGATGGGTGACGGCTTTCCCTCAATGATCGAGAAGCTTGATTGACACAACTATGCGGCTTGGCAAATCAGAATGGAGGCCTATTTGCAAGGTAGAAATCTCTATGGAATTGTAGCAGGTGATGAAGCTATGCTTATTCCAAGATCCAAAGGAGGACCTACACAAGAGGAGACATATAAGCTCACACTTTGGTGCGCAAGGGATGCTCAAGCAAGGTCGTACATACTAAACTCTATCTCTGACTTTCTATTACCACATATTAGAGGATGCAAGACATCTCAAGAGACTTGGGATGCCCTCGAGACGTTCTTTTCTGCTAGTACCAAAGAAAGAAAGAATCATCTTTGGAACGAGTTCAACCAAATGAAGAAGATGCCTAAACAAACCTGTTGGCGAAAACTTCAGCTCTAATACCACTGGTGCAGAATTACTTTCGCCCTGAAGGTGGATTTCGCGACAAAGCTTGAACTCTGTCAGGCCTGCGGAAATTGTCGCGCCACCGCAATAGAATGCTAAACTAGAGTGATTTAGAACACCTCTGTAATCAACAGTAGCTCAGCCTAATTAACGTCGCCTTAACTGTGTTATCCTGCGACACAGGTTCCACCGGAACTTCACCAGACTCTCACTGGACTGACACCGTAATCGTACCGGAACTTCACCGAAATGAACTGCTATTTTGGTTATAATTACTTCAAGTGAACATACAAGAAGTAAGAAAGTGATTCGTGAGCTTTCTCCACTTAATGAACTCTTCTGAAGTTTAAGAAAAACTTCACAGTTCTGAAGTGCTACTTTCCGGTTAGATTTTGTACTGCATGCACATCTCCTTTTCACCGGAAACTGTGATCAGCTTAAAGTAGAGACGTCTAGCTACAAGATGAGCTATCTCTCATACAAAGCTTTAAACTCTGCTACGAGTTATACTTCGTTGTTCTATCGAAAAAAACTTGTTTTCTGAGAAACTGTAACTGACCGGAAATCACTGAAATATGTTTACTGAGTAAACTGTTATTCACTGAAACATGCGTTTATAGAGAAGGTACTGAAGCACGTTTAGTAACGAGTCGTGACAGTTAACGATAAACGAAACTTCCTATCGTAACACGAAATAGCTTCAGATTCTTTACAAGTAAAGATTACGCGCAAACATCCACATGAACATGTGTTTTCGATTAGAGAAGATGTGTACAAGTAAGCTTGGCCTCTTCTTGCTCAAGTTACAGAAACTCTCCTACAGTGAGTAGTTTCTTATTACCATCTCTCTCAGATGAAAAAGCCCGACACTTCAGGCTTGTGTTATTCATCTGTACATACGCGATCTCTGGCATCTTCTTCTACATACGCGATCTATGGCGTCTTCTATCTGTAACTCTGCGTCTCTGCGCATCTGCTATATCTCGTCTCTATTCTTGCACATACACACTCCCGCCTTGTTCTTCAAATCTTGCTATATATATATACACTTTCCTTTGGCGCTCCTCTGCGCTGTTACTCTTCAATTTACGTTATGCGCGCCTTACGCGCCCGCCGCAGTTAATTGCTCTGTTATGCGCATACCGCGCCCTGACATCGTATATTGTACAATTGTGATTCTGATTTGACGGACTCATTCCGCGCGCTGACTTCATTTCCTTTTCTTTTCTTTTATGTCTGTTTGTCAAATTCGTGAGTGTTTCCTCAACAGCTCCCCCTCAATCACTAATTTGACCTCTTCCGGTCTTTTATATATCTTTCTTTCTTTTATACCTGCCATCTCTTTAAATCTGTTCGTCTTTGTTCCATCCAAGCTCTTTGTCAGAATATCTGCAATCTGATCTTTCGTAGGAGTGTAGACTATTTCTATCTCTTTCTCCATTACTTTTTCCCTTAGGAAATGATACTGAATCTCTATGTGTTTTGTTCTTGCATGAAACACAGGATTCGCTGCAAGGTACAACGAGCTCATATTATCTCCATGTATGATCGGTATACATTGATCTATACCCATGCTTTTAAGTAAAGTTTGCATCCATATTACGTCTTTCCCTGCTTCTACCAGTCCTGTGTATTCTGCTTCTGTTGACGATAAGGCTACTGTGTGTTGCTTCTTCGAACACCAGCTTACCAGCTTATCTCCTAGGTATATCATATACCCGTGCGTTGATCTTCGGTCATCTTGACTTCCTGCCCAATTTGAGTCACTATATGCTCTGAGCTTTATATCTGACGTAAAAGGATAATATAATCCTTCCTTTATAGTTCTTTTGATATATCTGAGAACTCTTTGTCCTGCAACCCAATGTTGCTCTGTCGGACAATGCATAAACTGTGAGAGAACTCCCACCGGAAAACTAAGATCCGGTCTTGTTAGCGTAGCATATATTAAGCTTCCTACTAACGATTGATACTTCTTCATATCTTTAAACTCTGTTCCATCATATTTACTAAGTTTATGGTTTACTTCAAGCGGTGTTGAAGCTTCTCTGCAATTTTCCATATTGAACTTCTTCAGTAAGTTCAGGAGATACCTTTCTTGTGTGACATATACACCATGATCTGTATATGTGATTTCCATACCTAGAAAGTATGATAACTTTCCCAGGTCACTGATCTTGAATTCCTTTTCTAGTAGTTTCTTTACCTCTGTGATTCCTGCATCTGAGGTACCTGTAATTATTATGTCATCTACATAGATACAAATGTAGATCATTCCTTCTTCTGTCCTTTTGATGAGTAGACTTGCATCTGCCTTCGAACTTTGGTATCCAAGTTCATTGAGATATTTCACAAGTCTGTAGTTCCAAGCTCTTGGGGCTTGCTTTAGTCCATAAAGTGCTTTTCTTAACCTGCAAACAAAATTTGGGTATCTGGAGCTTATAAACCCTTCCGGCTGTTCCATATAGACTTCATCTGATATATATCCATTCAGGAATGCATTCTTTATATCTAGTTGACTTAGCTTCCATCCTTTTGATGTTGCTATAGCAATCACTGTTCTTATGGTTGACATTTTTGCCACCGGACTGAACGTCTCGTCATAGTCTATGCCATGCGTCTGAGCATAGCCCTTGATAACCAGTCTCGCTTTATGTCTGGCTATCCTTCCATCTGCAAGTTTCTTTATTTTGAACACCCATTTATTTCCAATTATTTTCTTACCGTTTGGTTTAGGAACAAGCTCCCATGTCTTGTTCTCTTCCAGTGCGGTGAGTTCTTCTTTCATTGCTTCTTGCCATTGCTTCTTGCCTTTGGCTTCGTCATAGCTCTGAGGCTCATCCTCTTCTTTAACCATATATGCATAATCTTGTTGAGTTATATATGATGTATCATACGAGTATCTTTCCGGTTGTCTTCTTACTCTGTTTGACCTTCTTAGTTCATATTCTTCGTGTGTGTCTGAGTACCCGTCTTCATCTTCGTTCCTTATACCTGTTCTGGTCCTGGACGTACTTGCCTCGTCTTCTTTGTTTACCTGTATGATTGTTTTACCTTTTTCTTTTCTTTTTATCTCTTCTTCAAATTCTTCAGCTGTATGACTCTGATCTGCATACCAGCTTTTCTGTTCATCAAATGTTACATCTCTGGAAACAGTAAAGTGTTTGGTTAGAGGACTCCATAATCTGTAACCCATCTGCTTTTCATCATATCCGACGAATACATATTTCTCTGCTTTCGGTTCAAGCTTATGTCTGAGTTGAGACGGTACATAAGCATACGCTACTGATCCAAACACTTTGCAGTGATCAAGTGTTGGCTTCTTTCCCCACCAAGCTTCATAAGGGGTCATTCCTTCTAAGGCTGTACATGGTAATCTGTTTACCAAGTATGTCTCTGTGTTCACGGCTTCAGCCCAAAGATAATCTGGGCAATTTTTTTCTTTTAGCATAGCTCGTGCAAACTCGACTAGAGTTCGGTTTCTCCTTTCTGCTACACCATTCTGTTGTGGTGTATACTTGCAGGTTATTTCTCTCTTAATACCTGCATTCCAAAGATAGTCATTGAATTCTCGGGAGAAGTATTCTCCCCCTCCATCAGACCTCAGTCTTTTAAGTTTCGTCCGGTGAGTCTTTCAACATATGCATGAAAATGCCTGAAAGCTCCAAATACTTCTGATTTTTCTTTCAAAACATAAAGAGTTATCCACCTTGTTGCATCATCAATGAATAAAACATAGTACCTTGATCCGCTGATTGATCCTTCTTTCGTTGGTCCCCATACATCTGTATGTATGAGTTCCAGCACACTGTCATGTTTGAATCCTTTCTTCTGGAAAGGTAACCTGTGGGCTTTTCCCATCTGACAGGCTTCGCATTTGTGAATCATATGTTGGTTCTGTACGTTTGGTAATCCCAGTACAGACTGATTCGCTATCATAGCTTTAATTCCTTTTTCGTGAAAATGACCTAATCTCTTGTGCCAGAGATCAAGTTCTGTAATTACCTTTTCATCATGTGTGAGCAGCGCTTGGCCAATGTTCCCTTGTACTCTTAACGTAAAGAGTCTCCCTTCTTTCTTACCAGAAATGATCTGATAATATCCGTTCTTGGGATCTTCTACAAATACGCCTTTGTTTGTAAATCTGACCTGAAAACCTTTTTCGACTATTTGTCCCACACTGATCAGATTTTTCGGTATTGTTGGAACATACAAAACATTGGTTAGCAAATCTGCTCCACTCTTGCATTTCACTTTTCCGATTGATTGTACTTTGTGTCTTGTATTGTCACCTGTTTGAACAGTGTGACTAGAACTACCTTTCTCTAGTTCTGACATTAGTTCTATGTTTCCTGACAAGTGATTTGAACATCCAGAGTCAATATAAAATACCTTTAGATCTTCGTTATCAGATGTGCTGATTGAGTTCATCATCAATGATGTATGACTTTCATTCTGCGTGTCGTTTGCGTAGTTGTTGTAGGTGGTGTTGTAGGATTGGCTTTGTCCCCAACTTCTCACTCCACCTCTACCATAGCCTCCTCTTTGGTTTTGTCTTCCTCTTTGAGCATTACTCTGATTTCTTCCGCTACTCCCTCTGCTATTGTTGTTCTGGTTTAGATTTGATCTCTGCTGGTTGTGCCAACAATCATGCGCCAGATGGTTACTTAGTCCACAAATCCAGCAAGCTTTCTTGGTGGTATTCTGGCGGCTTCTTCCTCTTGCTCTTCCTCTGCCAGTGCCTTTTCCTCTTGCGTAATAGGCCTGAGAGCTCGACTCTTCTTCATCTTTTGGCTTGCCTTTGTCTTTCTTCTTGTTCTTCATGTACATTGCAGAGCTTTGTCCTTTGTCTGCGTCTCCTTTCAGGTCTTGCTCATATGTGAGCATCAAACCAAGCAACTGATTTAAATCTGGTACAAAATGATTTAAGGAAAGTTCAGTTGATAGTACGAAAGGTTTCCACCTTTCATCTCCTCTCAAACCTGTGAGCACTTGTGCTATCAATCTATGATCTTCGACTTCTTCATTTATGGATCCAAGACTATCTGCTAGATCCTTCATTTTAGTGACGTAGTCACTTATGCTTTGACTCGACTTCTTTTTGAATGTCGTAAATTCGGATCATAAGCTAGCCTTTTTGGCTTTCGTAGTATTTTGGAAATGATCTTCCAATGCACTCCATATGTCCTCCGCTTTCTCCAGACCTCTAATGTGCGGTAGCAGATGATCTGAAACAGTGTTGTAGATGTAGGCTCTTGTCGTTGCATCTTTCTTTTGCCACAGCTTCAAAGCTTCTATCTCTTCCTTTTCTGGTTGGCTCTCATCTTCGAAAGTCGGCTTCTTTTCTTCTCCGGTCACGTACACCATTAACTCCTTACTCATAAGTAAGGCTTCCATGCGCATTACCTATGCGGGATAATTATCTCTGTCCAGTTTATCAATTTGGACGTGATCTGCCATGATAGGGAATATTCTAGGCTCTTATACCAATTCTTGGGAAACTAACCAGCTCTGATACCAATTGTTGGTGAAAACTTCAGCTCTAATACCACTGATGCAGAATTACTTTCGCCCTGAAGGTGGATTTCGCGACAAAGCTTGAACTCTATCAGGCCTGCGGAAATTGTCGCGCCACCGCAATAGAATGCTAAACTAGAGTGATTTAGAACACCTCTGTAATCAACAGTAGCTCAGCCTAATTAACGTCGCCTTAACTGTGTTATCCTGCGACACAGGTTCCACCGGAACTTCACCAGACTGTCACTGGACTGACACCGTAATCGTACCGGAAGTTCACCGAAATGAACTTCACCGTAATCGTACCGGAACTTCACCGAAATGAACTTCAAGTGAACATACAAGAAGTAAGAAAGTGATTCGTGAGCTTTCTCCACTTAATGAACTCTTCTGAAGTTTAAGAAAAACTTCACAGTTCTGAAGTGCTACTTTCTGGTTAGATTTTGTACTGCATGCACATCTCCTTTTCACCGGAAACTGTGATCAGCTTAAAGTAGAGACGTCTAGCTACAAGATGAGCTATCTCTCATACAAAGCTTTAAACTCTGCTACGAGTTATACTTCGTTGTTCTACCGAAAAAAACTTGTTTTCTGAGAAACTGTAACTGACCGGAAATCACTGAAATATGTTTACTGAGTAAACTGTTATTCACTGAAACATGCGTTTACAGAGAAGGTACTGAAGCACGTTTAGTAACGAGTCGTGACAGTTAACGATAAACGAAACTTCCTATCGTAACACGAAATAGCTTCAGATTCTTTACAAGTAAAGATTAAGCGCAAACATCCACATGAACATGTGTTTTCGATTAGAGAAGATGTGTACAAGTAAGCTTGGCCTCTTCTTGCTCAAGTTACAGAAACTCTCCTACAGTGAGTAGTTTCTTATTACCATCTCTCTCAGATGAAAAAGCCCGACACTTCAGGCTTGTGTTATTCATCTGTACATACGCGATCTTTGGCGTCTTCTTCTACATACGCGATCTATGGCGTCTTCTATCTGTAACTCTGTGTCTCTGCGCATCTGCTATATCTCGTCTCTATTCTTGCACATACACACTCCCGCCTTGTTCTTCAAATCTTGCTATATATATATACACTTTCCTTTGGCGCTCCTCTACGCTGTTACTCTTCAATTTACGTTATGCGCGCCTTACGCGCCCGCCACGGTTAATTGCTCTGTTATGCGCATACCGCGCCCTGACATCGTATATTGTACAATTGTGATTCTGATTTGACGGACTGATTCCACGCGCTGATTTCATTTCCTCTTCTTTTCTTTTATGTCTGTTTGTCAAATTCGTGAGTGTTTCCTCAACAAAACCATCACAGAGTTTGTTACCAAGGTCAAAGAGGTTGCGAATCAGTTAGCATCCATTGGAGAGCTGATTGAAGAAGAGCTCATCATGAGGCAAATTCTCAACGGCATTCAAAGTGATAAGCAATGTCAATCCTTCACGACGGCTTATGATCTCATCATGGATGTGCAAACTCCAGACTTCAACATCTTTCTTGGACAACTCTTCAATCAAGAAGCCAACAATAGCATAAAGGAAGGTAACTCTTATCATGGTAATTCAACTAGTGCTCTATATGCAGATAAGAAGGATAAGAAGCAAAAAGGCAAGAAGAAGGAAGAAGATGAAGAAGAGACTTCCCAAGCCAACTTCGCAAGCAAGAGCAAGTGGAAAGGGAAGAAGAAAGGACCAAAGCAAGACAAAGCCGAAGGTCAGAATGTTCAACCTTGTGCCATATGCGATAAGACCAACCACACCACTCAAAATTGTTGGTTCAATGGGAAGACCCAGAAAGGAAGTGGAAGAGGTGGATATGGTAGCAATAGAGGCAGAGGTGGACACAACTTCAACAATAACAATAGAAGCTATAATAGAAGAGACTACAACAATTTTTCAGAAGATCAACCACATGAATACTCATTGCTTCTTATGAATCTAAGCCACAAAGAAGGTAAAGAAGATGATCATTTGTTCTACATAGATTCAGGATGTTCGAATCATGTTGCAGGCAACATTGCTCTTCTCTCTGATTTGGAAAGTCCAAAGCATAGACATGAAGTGCAAACAGGGGATGACACGAAGCACAATGTGGAGAAGATTGGTAATGTCAAAGCTTCCAATGCTAGGACAAACATTCTAAGTAAGGTTCTCTATGTACCCACTATCACTAAAAACCTAATAAGTGTAGGCCAAATAGTTGAAAAAGGCTTGCAAGTTAGGTTCACCCAACATGGAGCTTTTGTGGAAGATCCATGTCAAGGCTTCAAGAAGATAGCCCGAGGTGAGAAGCATGGTAGGTTCTTTACTTTTAAAGTAGGAGAAACCAGGAACATAGCTCTATTCAACTTTGGGTCTCAAACCCTAAGTGAGCTTGAAGTGTGGCATAAGAGACTTGCTCATGTGAATGAAAGAACCTTGAAGGACATATGCAGGGATCAAAGTGTTCTAGGACTACCGAACATATCAAAGCAACACATGATCAACAGGTGTGATGCATGTCAGATTGGGAAGGCACAAAGACAACCATTCAACCATAAAGGCTACATCCACAACAACTTATTGGACTTAGTACATACAGATGTATGGGGACCAAGTCAAGAACCTTCATTGGTAGGATCAAGGTATTATGTCTCATTTATCGATGACCATGTTAGAGTATGATCAATGTCTACCCCTCATGATTGTATGCACATTTTGTAAGGCCCCCTTTATGAGGAGAAGCCAAGCGTGCATTACCCAATTGATGGGAATCCCAACTTGAATGTTGGATGAAGGTCATATTGGACCATGTAAGATATTATAAGGAAAGGGAGTTACCAGGGTCCCCAATTGTGGGGTCCGGGGCAGCGGTGAGCAGCCCCGGCTGGGGGGTCCAAGGGGGCCAGCGGGCCCCCTGGCGCGACGGTAAAGGGAATATTCCATGGAATATTCCCTGTCGGAGTCAGAAATCATTTATATTTGTTAGGTCGGTTCAACCAGTCTAAGCCGTGTATGGCAATTACGCGGGCGGTGGCCGCCCACGCTCTACCGCCCATGTATAGCCGTCCATGGCAGGCCACCCATGATCCTATATATACATGACTTCTGCACTACCTAAGACATTGAGTTGAGCCAGCATACCTCTACCTTGTATCTCCCTATCTAGAGTTGTCTAGATCACCATTTAAGCTCTACCTTGAGAGCGCACGGGTGGACAACGCCATCATCTTTGTACTTGCTGCTAGTAGAAAATTGTTGAGATTCTCCTATATCTGTTATCTTCTCTGCTATTGCTCTTGTGTTATATTGCGTAACTATTGTCTTACATGGTATCAGAGCTGTAAGGTTCGAATAGCTTGAGAAGTATCATTATTTTAGCCTACTAGCAGTGTTGGCATACAAAGCAATAAAGGAGTCATGCACAATACGGCAACAAGGCCAGATCATTTTTTCCCATAGATTATGTACAACCCAAGTGATTTTAATCACTACACAAACATTGTAAATCCCGTTTTTGGTAGATTAGACTCCATTTTGTGCAAGCCGAGGAGTCCTCGAGCTTGAGGAGTATTAGAAGTACCATCGTACCAAATTTCATAATTTTTAGACTTCGTTTGAGCCCTCAAATAAGCCCTGGAACCTAATTTTTAACTAGGCCGGACACTAGGTCTGGACAGGGCCAAAAGCTAGTCAAAAACTATAAAAAGAGCTAGAGAGCTCATTTTTGGGGTAGATTGTAATTGAAACGAACTTGTAAGAGCTTGTGAAAGTAATCTAAAGCACTCCATTGATTCTCTCTCTTTGTCTTGCCGTGTGTGCGCGCGTGTGTGTATGTGTGTGCATGCTTGTATGCTTCTCACTCACGCACTTGTGCCGCCACTTGCTCGAGGTCTTCATACCATCCTCACGTCTTCCCGGATTGACATTAAAGGAGGTGCTACTCATCACTGAGCTACACCAAATTTTGGCGCCGTTGCCGGGGATCGAGCTTTGAGGACGAGCGTGTGATGGTAAGACGTAGAGTTGACGCGTTGGAGTTGTAGGTATTTTCTTCACTCTCATCGGTTTTCTTTTACTTTCTTCACCATCTTCATCATCATCATCACCATCTCCCACGTCCATCTCCATCATCGCGAAAATTTCAGTTTTGACTATATCCCCATCTCCACCTCATTTCCCTCATTTCACTTGTGAGAGAGAGCGAGAGAGCGAACTTGCATGTGCTGTTTTTGCTTGTTTTCTGAGCTATTTTGCAGGTTTTTGCTGTACCATCATCCCCAGCAGTGTGCGCAGGTACGACAGGCTCTGCACAGGTCCCGGGACGACAATCTCTGTCTATCGCGACAGACAGAAAATCTTAACATTTTGTGAATGCATGATTAGCACTGTAACCTACACCTTGTGGGCACTCTAGATCACTAGAAGTTTTTCAAAAATTTGCATTTTTTCAGTCTATCGCGACAGACACTGTCTATCGCGACAGACACCGTCTATCGCGACAGACACCGTCTATCGCGACAGACACCGTCTATCGCGACAGACACCGTCTATCGCGACAGACAGAGACCCACGATAGACACCGTCTATCGCGACAGATACCGTCTATCACGACAGACAGAAATCCGCGACAGACACCGTCTATCGCGACAGACAGAAATCCGCGACAGATACCGTCTATCGCGACAGACACCGTCTATCGCGACAGACAAAAATCCGCGACAGATACCGTCTATCGCGACAGACACCGTCTATCGCGACAGACACCGTCTATCGCGATAGACAGAAATCCGCGACAGATACCGTCTATCGCGACAGACACCGTCTATCGCGACAGACAGAATTTCACGATAGACACCGTCTATCGCGACAGACAGCCCCCACGATAGATTGTGTCTATCGCGACAGACACCGTCTATCGCGATAGACAGGCATTTTCGGCAAAAAATTAAGGTGTGAATTTTTGGAAATTTAGGCTAAATTTTGGGCATATTTGCACTTTCATGTACTCATATACTTACGAAGGCCTTAGAAAATGCATTAAAACCCCCGAAAGGTTCTGTCTGTCTAGTAACCCCCTAAACCCTGAACGGTCATAACTTTTTCATACGAAATCCATTTTCTGAGCTCTAGGGCTTGTCGGAAAGCTCGTGACATATACTACACGCCCTCAACTGTTTTTTATAAGAATAACGCGTTGATTTTCAGATAGGATATTTGGAAGTTGACACACTGAGGGGTAGGAACACCAAGGGAGCTCTAGAGTAAATTTCTAACAATGCAAAAGGGGGAACAAGGGTCATTAAAAAAGTGTCTGAAATAAATTGTCTGTCAATTGAAAGGTCTACTTGGAGCTAATCTTGGGATTTATGCAGGCCTATTGAGAAGCAATTGAGAGTATCCAAGCAAGGGTGTGGCGCACGCTTGAGAATCAACTTCTCGAGCACCAAAGAGCAAGGTTCGGCAAGAAAGGTCGGAATATTCTCAACTCCTCTTCGTCAATTCCTAGCTTAGGCTAAGAACGATTAGAAGTAGGAGTAAGTCAGGGCGACGATAGGCCACTATCAAGTTGAAGCCTACCTAAAAACTCAAGTCAAGCTAAAAACTTAATCTCTGTACTGTCGACAACATAAAGGAAAGAACCTAACGTGGAACGATCAACTGTAAGTGCAAAACAACATTCAAATATTCCTGACGACGTGATTTCAGACAAGACCATAAACACGATAATCAACCTAAAAAGAACCAAGCGACTGATACAAAGAAACCAGCAACTAGGTTGTACTCTGGGCAAAAAAAAATTGGGTTAATCAGTTAGGCATATGAACCTTAGATCAGGACGACACCTAGTAAGAGAGAGACAAAGCCTTAGGTCTTCTTAGGCTAGTGTCAATCCCACTGCAAGGTCTTGGGCCCAGCAGTTGAGTCGCCACTCTCATTACCCTAGCTCTGATACCAGTGAGTCAGAGATGTCTCAAGGCATGGACAGACCTACGGGAAGTTCAGGTGTGCCCTACTTGTACAGGGTAGAAGGCCCTTACAAAACACAGTTGGAATACCTTAGGACCAACCGATTAGGTGCGAGCATCTATGAGGACGGCCTAGGACGATCTGTGATCCAGATTAAAAACCCTGACCAATCCATAGGACTAGAGCACCCAGCTGTCAAGTTTGAAAACGGTGCATACCTGGACAAAGAAGGAACTATATATGTAGTCACTAGTCATCCAGATAGGACAGATGAATTTGGAAATGTAAATTCAGAAGCGGACTTAGGTGACTTGGAACAAGGAAACATGGGAGTGGAACCTAGAACCCCTCGAGGTAAATCAGTTCTCACTAGGATTATCACGCCTGAGTGGGTCCCCCAAGATAACAAGTGCATAGATTTGCTTCTCAATCGAGAAACGGACGAAGCCTTCTGGAGATATAAACCGGATCACCCAATTGATATAGGAACAATCATGATCTATGAGTTTAAGGATCCAGATAGCCCAGGTAGAGTGACCTACTTAGACCACACTTCGGAGAGGATCTTTGTGGTGACAGAAAATGATAGGCATGCTTACACTTGGAAGGGCGAATTCATTTTCCCCCAGCCAAGATCAAATGTATCCTATGGTCACCCTGGAGCTGGAACATCCCAGGCTCATAGTATGCAAAGAGACAGAAGTAAAGACAGACCAGAAGTAAGTTGTGCCAACCCAGTGGGCAGAGAAAGAACGAGAACAGAGACGAATAGGGTAGAACCCGAGATGCATAGAGCCCACAGGAACCAAAGAAATGTAGATGGATTCCCTCTGCCGAGGCCTAGAGAGCACACAAGAACTTTGAGACCCACCCAGCTAGTTAAGTCCATGAAGAATTATTTTGACGGCACAGGAGATCCCTATGATCATGTGGCGGAGTTCAAGCAAGTCTTGAGAGCGGAACAGGTTGAGGATCTATTCACGCAGTACACTGCCTTCGGTCTAACCCTAAGGAATACGGCACTTACATGGTTTCAGCCATTGGATGAGCGCCAGTTCAGGAGCATAGACCAACTCTTAGAAGCATTTATTATTGAGTTCTCCAAGAGTGGCATAAGACACAACACCTCCTCACTGATTCACAGCTTCAAGCAAACCCCTCAAGAGACTGTGAGGCTTGCCGGAAGAAGATTTAGACAATATCTTGAAAGGTGCCCTATTTCGGAGCTACCCACATCTGCTAAACAAGTAGCCTTATTTCTTGACGGATTGCTGAGCCCAAAATTGAGATCCTATGTGTATCTGAAAGACCCTAGGACTATAGAAGAATGTGTACGTATGTGCATTGACATTGAAGATAACCTAGGAGAAGAGCTAGAGCTGTCCAAAATTTACAAAGATTCAGATAGTGCATCTAGTCAATCTTCCACACAAGCAACATCAATTGAAGAACTTGCCGAAAAAGTAGCTCAGAAACTAGGTGTAATTAGCAAACAAATCCCAAGGTTTGCCCCTGTGAAAAGGTGCTATACATGCGGTGGTGACCACATGGCGAATGTCTGCCCTATTATGGCTCAACCCCAAGTAAACCCTAGTAGCCAGTACTGCACCATAGAACGGAGATACACCAACCACACCGCACAAGATTGCCCATACAACAAGCAGGCTGTTAGGCAACCCTATCCGCAACCCTACCAACAAGGCAGATACCAGAACCAAAATCCACCACCACAATATGCTAGACCCCAACAAACCTACCAACCACAGTATCAGGCCCAACAAAGGCCTCAGCCTGTGCTAGCACAACAACCCCCTGCCCCAGCTAATGTGATTCCGGTAAAGTATACTGCTGCAGAAGAGAACCTGAATAGAGCTATAGTCCCTGTAACATCCTTGATCTCTGAAAATGACCCAAGTGACCATAGCTTTGATTCTACCCATGTGGATAGCCCCCAGGCCTACTACATGCAGTCTCCTGAGCATGGTGAGTCCTATTATAGCGAAGAGACAAACGAACCTAGTTGGGAGTCAGAATACACGAACATCATGTATACAAACCCCAACCCTAGACCTCAACCTAGGCAAGTACGACCACCATTTCCTAGAGGACCGTGCTACAGATGCCAAGGAGATCACCTCATTCGTGATTGTCCCTTGCCCCCACCTACGCAAATCTAGTCGGTGACGATCCAAGGCTTCTGCCAAGATTGCGGAAAAGAGCATCTCTTACGAGATTGCCCAAAGAACCCCAATAGCATGCCAAAAATCACCCCTATCAACGTTGTTGGGTTAGTGGTAGACTCCTCAGGAAGCGTCACTTCCACTGCACCAGTACAGGTAGTCACTAGGGCTCAGGCATTGCAGCAAAACCAAGGGGTAGGCCAAGAAAAGAGCCTAGATGCTAGCGATACTGAGAGCCAAAATAAAAAGAGAACGAGAGCTTGGAAAGATAGCCGCGAACGCATGAAAAGGCAATGGGCAAAGAAGATGAGTGAACTTGAGGAAAGTCTACGAGAAACCAAGGCTAAAATCATAGAGATCACATCTCAACCGCACTCTCACACATTCCCACCGCTACCATCCCCATCATTCTCCATCCCTCCACCCTCTAAGACACCCCACGTAACCCACCCACCACCCCAAACAGGATCAGTATTAGCTAATCCCACTCCTGAAGACATAGACATGATGCTTAAGGCATATCAGGCCAGAATCCAAGAAGGGCCAAACGTCACGGATCATGACAAGTGCTATCCTAGAGCTGACCTAGAGATAGAAAGAACCAAACTATGCGCGAAAATGGTCGCATTGGCTCAGACTATGTTTGAAGCCAGTCGCCTTTTCAATTACTCAGGCTCAGCCAAAACGCAATTACACTTGGATGGATTCCTAGAGAAGTTAGAGAGGATAATTGCAAGATCTGACAAGGAAGAAAAAAATCAAGACCAAGAAAAAGCAAGCAAAAACAGGAATCATTCCCAATCAGAAGTGTATGTGGCCAATGCCCCTAAACCGGACAACTTCCCCTCCTTAGAAAGAATAGAGAGGCCAATAGCACAGCCAGAAAAGGAACCTACCCCTCAAAGAAAGGAAAGGGCAAGAGAACGGGTAAGCCAGCCTCTTCAGGAAGCCCGTGGGCCTCCTCAAGAAGCTTATCTTCCCCCCCAAAAGGCAGATGAGCCTCCCTCGAAAGCTCAAGTACCTCCACAGGTTGCCTACATTCCTTCTCAGGGGATGTGTGAGCCTGTTCGGAAAAGTAATAGAATAAGTAATCCTCCCCAAGAAGCTTGTGCTCCAGCCATTTGCGAGAACGAGGAGAGAGTCAACAATAGAATCAGCCCTCCTTCACAGGTTGCTTATGCGCCCAATTCTACGGAGCCAGACACTTCTTCTTCTATGAATCGGTTTGCACCAGACTTCCTACGAGAGATTCAAGAAGACAAATGGGATAACGAAAGCGAGGTCGCCCCTCCTTTTGAACTGGTGGACGATGCACACGACCAATTCCCACAAGACATCCCATCTATTTACGGGGAGCATGAGAGTGTTCAGTCTCACGAGAGATTAGACTTTGAGTCGAATTCCATACAAGAGCTACCCCACTTCACAGGCCCATGGGAAGCAAAGTCCAC
The DNA here is from genome assembly GCA_020310875.1 of Ceratopteris richardii. Taxonomy (NCBI): domain Eukaryota; kingdom Viridiplantae; phylum Streptophyta; class Polypodiopsida; order Polypodiales; family Pteridaceae; genus Ceratopteris; species Ceratopteris richardii. Next base: position 147,928,775 of record CM035413.1, read on the forward strand.
ATGTATGAGAGCACCCACAGTCATGGTAAGGAACGACGACTCAGTCATTCCTAGGAACACAGAGGTAGTGAAGAACACTAATGTGCAGTGTAATCTCAAGTTAGAAGAGCTACTCAAGGTTAGACCTGAATTATGGAAACATGTAGCCAAACAAGTACCAGAGATAGCAAAACCTCGTTCCCAGGTAGGATCCCATAGGACAGTGCCAGAAATTCCCTTGGATAAGATAGGAGATATGTGTGAAGGTGAAGAAGGGAACACCTATCTTCCCATCACCTACCAGGAATACACCACCAAGGCGATTTTGGACTCAGGTGCAGGAGTTGCAATTGCCACCACCTCCTTATGGAAGCGTTGGGGCAAGCCAGCACTCAGGCCAACAAGAATGAAATTGCAGATGGCCGATGGTCATATTGAGAGACCCTTAGGATTGCTGGAAGGGATAACTCTCACCACTTGTGGTGTTGAGTTTGAGCATAGCTTTGCTATATGTGACTTCAGCAAAAATCATGCTTATGAGATGATTTTAGGAAGACCATTTATGCGACAGTTGCAAGTGGTACAGGATTGGGGAACCAACTCCTTGTATTTGCAACACTTGGGCGTTACAACCAAAGTCAATCTCAAGGATTATTCTCATAGAGATGTCCCTCCTATCCAATGGAATCCCATCCATAGAGCCAAAGATGATACAGAATCGGTGCATTCCATAGGGTCTGGATCCTCATGGATGCATGAAGATACTCACTTATGGATGTGCAAGGTAGCAGTAGAAGAAGAGAAGAGAGAGAAAGCCAGAGAGGTAGGTGCGAACGAAACTCGTAGACCCATTCAAGACCCAGCCTATGCACCTGTAGTTTTTCCAGACGAAGAATTTGAACCTCACGGTTGGGCAGAAATCTTAGCAACAATGGACGTAGCCATCAACGAAGAACAATGGACACCTCACTGCGATGAGGATGGTTATGATATTTCAGTCTTCTCGATAGAGCCAATCATGGGAGAGGCAGTTCTAGAAGAATGCGAACCTAGCCCTGATACATTTGAGGATGCAAGTGACTCCGATCTAGAGTCAATCATTATGGACCCACCATTTGCATCAGATGAAGAATACTTCCATGAAATAGAATTTCAACCCCAGAGGCATGGAGAGGTTACAAATGATGTAAGATTAGCAACGCATATGACCCCTAAGGAAGAAGGAAAGAAACGAAAGAAGAGAGAAGCCTTACCAGAAGAGGAAGAATCTTTGTTTGAGGTCCCAGAAAATTTTAAGAAGTATGAGATAGACGACAGGAGAGTCATGATAAGAATGCCTAAACGAGAGGCACAATCAGGAGAGGCCTATGATAACAAAGAAACCACCAAGAAAATAGTAGTGGCCCTAGAAGAAGGAGAGGAGAGATGTACGTACATAGGTCATGACCTAACAGCAGAAGAAGAGCACGAATTGATTGCCTTGCTAAGAGAATACAGAGATGTATTCGCTTGGAGTTACAAGGATTTGAAAGGTGTTGACCCTGACATATGCTCACACACCATCCCCATGACCTCAGATGCCAAACCCTCTAAGCAAAAGCCTTATACATATAATGATAACTACGCTGCTAAGATCAAGGAAGAGATAGATAGACTGGTTGAAGCTGGATTTATCTATGAAATTGAGCACACTGAATGGGTATCCCCTATCGTAGTGGTGCCCAAGAAGAATGGCAAACTGCGTGTGTGCATTAACTTGAAAAAGGTTAACGCAGCCACAATCCGAGATAACTATCCGCTTCCCATCACAGAACATCTCTTAGAAAGAGTGGCAGGCAAGGAAGTGTACAGCTTCCTTGATGGATTTTCGGGCTACAATCAAGTAGCCATAGCTCCAGAGGATCAGCATAAGACAGCCTTTGCCACAGAATGGGGCATTTTTGCTTTTAGAGTAATGCCATTTGGGCTTACCAACGCACCAGCTACCTTCCAGAGACTGATGTGCCATGTGTTTAAGGAGTTCCTAAGGAAGAGTTTAGAAGTCTATGTTGATGATCTTTGTGCTCATTCCAACGTTAGGCAAACCCATATTCCTGAACTCAGACAAATCTTTGACAAATGTAGAGAATATCAAGTCTGCCTAAACCCAGAAAAGTGCGTTTTTATGGTCAGGCAAGGCAAGATTCTAGGACACATAGTGTCAAAGAATGGCATATCTACTGATGAAGAAAAAGTGAGAGCCATAGCAGAGCTACCTAGGCCAAAGAATGTCAAGGAAGTACAAGCTTTCATGGGGCATTGTGGTTATTATCGACGATTTATACACATGTATGCTGTCATTGCAAAGCCCATGTACGGACTTCTGACAAACTTTGAGTGGACGGATGAATGTGAGAATTCCTTCCAAGAGCTTAAACGAAGATTGTGTTCAGCACCAATCTTGACCACACCAGATTGGAATAAGCCATTCCATGTTCACGTGGATGCATCCAATTATGCTATTGGATGTGTGCTCGCACAACCTACTGGTGAAGGTAATATGGATCTTCCAATTGCCTATGCCAGTAGACAATTGAATGCGGCTGAACGGAATTACACCACTACAGAGCGCGAAGGATTAGGCATGGTTTATGCAGTCAAAAAATTCAGACACTATTTGCTTGCAAATAAGTTTAAATTTTTTACTGATCATCAGGCATTGTTATATCTTGTAAACAAGCCATGCAATACAGGAAGATTAGTAAGATGGTTTCTCTTGCTAATGGAATACGAATTTGAGGTTGTGGTAAGAAAGGGTAGGACTCATTTGAGAGCAGATCACCTCTCTAGACTCACATCGGGAGAAGCCCCACAAGGAGTGTCAGATGACCTTCCTGATGCTTACTTGTTTAATTTGGAAGTTGTGCCGCAGTGGGCCAAGCCAATAGTACCAGTACTGACATACGGGCCTAATCATCCAGTGGTGAACACACGGAGTAGAGAGATAGTAAAAGCCCAAAAGTACCATATCATGGCAGGCAGCATGTACAAGCACACAGATCAAGGGATCTTGGCTTGTTGCGTAGAAGAGGATGAGTACGCTAAATGGTTGCAATTAGCACATGTAGGTGCGTTAGAGCAACACCATTCAAAGCAACGAACGTTGCAGACTCTAAAGAGATTCGGAGTGCATTGGCCAACTATGGAAGCGGATGTCCAAAAGTTGTGCAAGGAATGCCCAATCTGTTGCACTAAACCACCGGTGGAACATGCCACACTCTATCAAGTATCCATTGTGCCAGATTGGAGTGAACCTCTAGTATCATTCTTGAGGACAAACACATTCCCTCCAGACATGACTCTAGCTAGAAAAAGGAGTTTGGAACAAGAAGCCCAGGATTATTCACTCGTTGGTGATAATCTATACAAGCGCGGTAAGGATGGTTACCTGAGACTGTGTGTCCATGAAAGTGAGTATCTTAAGATCTTAGAAACTGCTCACCAAGGTGTAGCAGGAGGACACTTTGGACCAGATCGGGTGATCAAGGCAATATTGTTTGCGGGCTTTTGGTGGCCTACCCTTCACATGGATGCACATACCTATGTGAAACGGTGTGATGTCTGTCAGAGGACTCAGTATCCTATACGCAAAGATGAGATGCCACTGAAACCTATGATGGGTGGACGTGCATTCTCTAAGTGGGGAATAGACTTCGTAGGTCCTATTAATCCCCCAGCTAAGGGTTCTCATGCGGAATACATCATTGTGGCAACAGATTATCTCACCAAGTGGGTTGAGGTAAAAGCTACAACCAAGAACGATGCTCAAACAACTGCCAAATTCTTGTTTGAGAATGTATTCACAAGATACGGGCTACCTATAGAGCTTGTAAGTGATAGAGGCACTCATTTCTTGAACGAAGTGATTGAAAATCTACTCCAAGAATTCTTGGTAATACACAAGAAGTCTGCCCCTTATCACCCCCAAGCTAATGGACAAGCTGAGAGCACTAATAAGATTTTATGCAATGTACTGACGAAATTAGTGAACACTAAACGCTCTGATTGGGACAAACAGCTACACCATGCTGTTTGGGCATACCGGGTGGCCTACAAAACGGTACTCCAAGCCACTCCCTTTCAGATGGTATTCGGTCAAAACGCTGTGTTACCCTTGGACTTCTTGATCCCTACATTGAGAGTAGCACGAGAGCACGAATGGACAGGTCATGAGCTCTCCTCTAGGATCTTTGACCTTGAACGATTAGGAGAAACAAGACTGAGAGCCGCTGCAGGGATATATGCAGCCAAGAAGAGACAGAAGGCATACTTTGATGCCCACGTGAAGGATAAAGGCTTGAAAGCAGGAGATCTAGTCTTAGTCTATACACTAAAACAACACGCGAGGAAGCTAGAAAAGAGAGGCTACGGACCTATGATCATCAATAGGATCTCCACGAGCGGAGCAGTACAATTGGCCACATTAGAGGGTGATGTTCTCCCAAATTATATTAGCGGTTGCAGAGTCAAGTTGTATCAGGAACCCCTCACGGAGGAAATGCTCAGTCGACTCAACACTGCTAAGAAACGCAAAGAGGAAGAAAAGCGAGTTCGAGAAGAGGCTCAAGCTGAAGCTTTAGAACGCATCAGAAGGATGAAATTACGAAGGCAAGGTAGAGATCAGCCTGGAGCGAATGACTATGCAGACCAAGGATTTCCTATGGCCATTTGTGAAGTCGCAGGAACAAGCTCGCATAGGATAATTGATAGACGTCCTTTCGTAACCTTAGATATAGGACACGGAAAGAGTGCAAGGACCGTAAGAGCCTTGATTGACTCAGGTGCAGCCACTAGTGCTGTTAAATTGTCTTACTGCCAAGAATTACAATTGACTGTCAATCCTGTGGAAGCATATCTTATAGGATTGGGAGGAGTGGAAACCCCTTGCATGGGCGAGGCGGAACTTCTCCTTTACATTCATGATGAGGCAATGACAGTTAAAGTACTGGTGTGTCAAGATGAGGATCTCACTGAACCTCTAGTCTTGGGTCAAGATTGGATCTATGACCAAGCAATTAACTTAAACCTAAGAAGTGGACTTCTCCAGGTTTGGGTCAATCATAGTCGAGTTACAGTAGAATTAGACAATGGAGCACTCAAGGAACTAGGAAAGGCACAGACTCCTGGTCCTTCCAGGGGTACACATGAAGATGACCATGCTGTTCTTGTTCAAAACCCTGTGTTGCAGAGGAATGACATTTGCAAAAAAGGAGTCAGGGATGCAACGGATCTCCCTTCTTTTCCAAAGGCCAGAAGGAGGCAGCAACCAAAGGCGGATCACAAGCAGAAGAAGCAGAGTAATACTTATGTCCGAGATCAAAAATATCTGCGCAGCGGAATGTCCCAGCAAATAAACCAGGTATGGGTGCGGAAAGGCGAACGACCGGGTGCACCACCGTCAACTACGCGGGCAAAAGCTCTTATTAGTAACCAACAACACGACACTAATAAAGAGTCTTTCAAAAATTCTTCTGCTAAAGTAAAATCTATTTGGGTGCCCAAGAAGTCGATGAAGGCAAGCCCACAATCTAGACAAATTTGGGTGCCTAAGGCTTGCTTGAGGGCACAAGTAGTTAAGCCAAGGCCCCAACCTATGCAGCATAACCCATCTACGAGTACCACCAGAATTCCCTCGTGCTCAACACTTAGGAACACACAAAGACCCATGAGTATGCATGTAATCACTTATAAGTGGGTCCCTAAAAGGCCCCATTCCCAAACAACGACACCGACACAGCTCTCTGGAGTCTCTACGAAACCGAAAGCAAAGCCCATCCACTGCATTTGGCAGTCTAAGATCTGTAATAAACCCCCCGACCCCGATTTGTAAATTCACCCCACTTACTAACGGCATTAGTCTCCTAGGAATACACAAACATTAACTACACTCACTGTCTTCGAGCACTTACTAACCACTAACTCACCATCTACCTCATGTTAATGTTGTAACGGGGACAACAACGGATTTATTCTGTCCATTACGATGTTAACACATGATTCTATATTCTCACAGAATCAGAAGGCAAGAAGAAAAATGGCAGAAGCGACAGGTTCGGGCTCACAAGTAGGGATACTTACTGCAGGAATTGATGTGGATAGCCTACCCGTGGATGTGCCCCCGACTGAACGACCAGTGGAGATGCAACACCTCCAGCAACTCCCGGTGCCAGATCCACCTACAGGAATCACGGAAAGAGTTCATGCGAATTCTCATTGGTTCAATGGCATGCCCGGTCCATTAGGTGAGGCCAAGTATATCTGGGAGTCTAAATGCGAGTATGACAGATCATGGGTGCGATTCCAATTTTTCTCCAAGGAGTTCGAGACTTTACAAAACACAGAAGATCTACAGATCATATGGCAACGAGCAGGATTGGCGGAATATTTTGAAGCCCCACTACCTAAACCCGATCTCCTCCGATGTTACTATTTGGTCTCCACATTACAAGCTAATGAAGATAAGGACCAACCCGGATCATTTGTTCTCCCCTCATTGCTGGGCAACAACGAGTTGAAGAGGTTTGAACTTACTGTGGAGTTGGTAAGCGACGCTTTAAATATGCATGGCACGCATGTACCCTCAGAAAAGGATGCTCTCGTTCCCAACAACATGAAGGACAGGAAAGTAGTGAAGCTGAAAGACATGGCAGCCCTCACCCCAAATGTGTCCATCCCTCTCCGCATGTGCATGCAACATTTCGCCTTCCCCGGTCAAGACCGATTCACGCAACCACACAAGAAGATCTGGTTTGCTCTCTACTTGGCGGAGGCAGGTGCGCTACCTATTAAGCTACCAGTGTGGATTATAGATCAGTTGTATGAAGCGAACAAACGGGCTTCTAGGAAATTAGTGGTGAACGGATGCTGTGCACTCACACGCATCATTTACCGATGCTTGGCATATGATGTCCCCATTGAGCGTGCCTTAACTTGGGCACAACTACAAATGTTTAAAAGGCTCAAGACATCCACACATCAGTCCAAGCGCATGAGGGGCGCGATTCCGTGTGTCCAGGCAAGGGAAGTCCTGACTACTCCTGAGGCATCACCATTAAGAGAGGGCACTGTACCTCCTTTTACCATTAGGATACCCAGGTCGGAATCTGACACTACGACACAACCCACCCCATCGGCTCCTCCGGTTACACCTGAATTCGAGTTTGCTGCCACTGGAGAGGCGGAAGGACTGGACCCCCAGGATTTCGAAGCATTCCTACAAAGCACACAATTCTCTGATGTAGAGTTTTATTCAGAGGCAGAGGAGCAGGGCACATCCTCACGAAGAAGAAGAAAGTCTACAGACGGTAGACATGTCCATTGGAGTGACACTCAGGAAAGTCAACAACACGGACATCCGGAAGAAGAAGAAGCGTATGAAGAAGAGACCACTGAAGCCCCAGCATATACAGCCGAACTCCGAAGGCTGTATCAGATTATGGAAAGAGTACGATCGCAGCAATTACTCACTGAACAGAGCAGCAGAGTACTTATGACTCAGTTGTTGGAAGAAGCGGGAGTTGACTCAGAGTACAGGGAAGGTCTCTTATTGATGGCAGAAACATATGGAGTTGTAGAAGCTGTGCGCACTGCCATTCAGAGGCCTTCAGTTCAATATGACCCACGAAGGTTCCAGACACGACCTCGCTCAGGTAAAAATATACAAATTCCCGTTACAGTTGCAGAAGAGCCGACTACTACACCTGAAACTATCAGAACAACCTCCCAGACAGCTAGCCAACAGCACCCAGCCACCCATGAGGAGTCCACCGAACCACTACCACCTACTCCCCCACCATCACCTCCTAGAAGAGAAACAGTAGAAACCACATCGACTACTCAACCCACCGACCCCACCTTCATCTTCCGTACTCCGATCTCCAGTGCCACCCTATTCTCTACCACTGATAATCCTATCTTCGAAGACAACCCCAACACTACACAATCCGCCGAACCCCTCCTAGACCCTGCCCTAGGGCAACCATCCCCAACGCCCTCAGCCACGGGTCATCCTGACCCTAGATCCACATTCATGGGCTTCCCTGCTACCACGCAACCCTTTCAGCCCTCCTCAAATTTACGACCCCAACCCCCGATATCCCTCTCTCCATTTCTACAATCCCTCCAGGACATCTTTGCTAGGGCTTTTCAACCAGGCCCTCAACCATTCCCTGTCTTTTCAGCTCCCCACCCCACGTCACATCTATTCACCACTTCCACACACACACCACCTACCATACCAATGTATATGGCAGGCCCCACACTAACACCCACTCCTGAAGGTATGGACATTTCACCACCCACGGCACCTCCACCCACGGTTTCACCTCCTCCCATTCCCCCTCCACCAATTTCACCCACACACACAACTTTCGTAGACACATCATTCACTGTCTCCCTTCCCCAATTTCCTTCCCATGCATCTTCCACAGTAAACACCCCCCACTCATCTATAGGTAATGCATTGGACACCATGTTGGCTTGTATATCAAATTTAAGAACAGATTACATTCAGCTCCAACAACAAAACGCACGCCTACAAGAGCACTCAGCGACACTACAGCTCCGCCTTGCGGTACTAGAAGAGGAGAATGCTCGCCTCCACACACAGTTCCAAACCCTCCAAGACGCCCATAATATATTGGAAGTACAGCTACAGAACGTAGATCAGGAAGCAGTGCAAGTGGTAGAAAGTCACCTACGGACACAACTGGAACGCAACTCAAAACTTCAGCGAAATATGGCGCTACTTAAACGCCATCTTGCGGCTGCTCAGGAAGAGAACAGACGTCTGCAAATACAAAATCAAGAGAACCTGGAGGCAGCTATTGAGAGCACACCGGGGGCACCCATCAGCCCATCCAAGTTTCAAGCAGTGACCCCCGATAATATCAAGATTATATTGGAAGATTATGCCATGCTACTCGAAGCACATGATAAGCTATCGGAGGAGCTAGGACAACTGAAGCAGGAACACCAACAAGGCCCAACAGCTGCCCCTCCAACCACCCACTCTGCAGCTTCGCTTCCCTCCGACGCAGAGGCCATAAAAGATCTCCAGCAACAGGTAACTGAATTGCAGACACGCCTACTACAATATGAGAGGCCATCTTCCCCTCCGGAGGCTCCCACGGACGAAGAAGTTGTGCAAATTCCTGTGGAACAAACGTTTGATGAAGAATATGATCCGCAACCATTCCCAGGAGGCCAACAAACAGAAGAAGCGCAGGACACGTTTGAGGCACCACGGCCGCCATGGTTAGGACAAGTGGAGGAAATAGGGACCTCGCATGAAGAGCGCACCGTAGTGCAAAATCAGGCTATGAGGGTCATAGAGGAGACTGTTTTACAATCAGATTACTTCAAGAACTTGTCATCGAGACGCCTGATCCTCTCATCGGAACTCCAGTACAGGCCATATTATATTATCTTGGCTGATTGTAATGCAGAAATACAAAGAGTCACGGGTCAGATTCCTACTTTTGCGACCCAATTTCAACCTGAAGACCTTCCTCCAGAGGTGCGAAAAGGCAAGATTCGTCAACCAATATGGCGGCAGAAACTTTTAGAGACTTATCCAGAAATGCTACGCACATGGAACAACGCGCCGTTGCACCTCCTGTACAACCCATGCTACGGTCCAGTCCCCCGCCGCAGGTCGTGGAAGGCATTTAATATCAAGGTACAGAACAATGCGCAATGCAAGGAATGGCTGAACTACCCGTACATCGCGCCACCACAAGGACCACCATCGGTAGCATATATGATGGGGACCATTCGCCACTGGATGCCGCGCTTGAAGCCCATGCAAGATGTAGCAGCGCAAATGATGCTTAAAATCTTAGATATGATGCAAGTAGTGCTGAAGACCTTTAGAAATGCAGCCGCACCACAGGTACGTCTTCCGGGGTTTAGCAATGGAAATTACGACTTGGTGTATGACATGAGCACCACCCCCAGTATCCGTGTGGCTTACGCTTGGCATGCACGCATCAAGTACCTCCCCGCTTGCTACAAACAGACCTTCGAAGAAATGTTCAGATCAGGTTTCTGGGAGTACCACTCGGAGATTTTCGCACCAAAGCCGACACATCTACTTCAACTGTTTGCTTGTGAACAAGCAATGTATTCAGAGTACTACACCACCCCGCAACCAGAAACCCCGGTGCAATAAATTGGGAGGCATTGGAAGCCGATCTAGCAAGAGGCTTAAGGATAGGAGAACATGAACTGGCCACCAATGTCATCCAATATTACATCGACCACCCGCGCGAACAAAGGTCTGTCAGGGGCGACAGACGCTAGGCAGGGGGGAGTGTTGGCATACAAAGCAATAAAGGAGTCATGCACAATACGGCAACAAGGCCAGATCATTTTTTCCCATAGATTATGTACAACCCAAGTGATTTTAATCACTACACAAACATTGTAAATCCCGTTTTTGGTAGATTAGACTCCATTTTGTGCAAGCCGAGGAGTCCTCGAGCTTGAGGAGTATTAGAAGTACCATCGTAGCAAATTTCATAATTTTTAGACTTCGTTTGAGCCCTCAAATAAGCCCTGGAACCTAATTTTTAACTAGGCCGGACACTAGGTCTGGACAGGGCCAAAAGCTAGTCAAAAACTATAAAAAGAGCTAGAGAGCTCATTTTTGGGGTAGATTGTAATTGAAACGAACTTGTAAGAGCTTGTGAAAGTAATCTAAAGCACTCCATTGATTCTCTCTCTTTGTCTTGCCGTGTGTGCGCGCGTGTGTGTATGTGTGTGCATGCTTGTATGCTTCTCACTCACGCACTTGTGCCGCCACTTGCTCGAGGTCTTCATACCATCCTCACGTCTTCCCGGATTGACATTAAAGGAGGTGCTACTCATCACTGAGCTACAAGCAGACTAGAATATCAGTAGATTATTCGAGTGATTACATGATGGCTTCATCGTCGAACACTAGTCTTGGTGCTTCACCTAATGTTAATGCTGCACCTATTCGAATTCGTCCACCTGCATTCACTGAAGGGAAGCTGGATGGAACCAACTATACACTCTGGAAGTTCAAAATTTCTGCAATTTTGGACTCCTATGAATTACTTGACACTGTCATGGGACCGGTGGGATTGGATCCAGAGCCTATACCAGTTGAAGATCCAGCAAATTCAAGATTGATGATTCAGCTAGATCCAGATCTTCTACGAGCTTGGAAGAGGCGGAATGCTGATGCATTATGTGCGATTGTCACTAGTGTAAGTGATTCTGTGCTTACTTTAGTTCAACATACTACTAAAGCACATGAGGCTTGGGGCATATTGGCTCGACAATATGAGACCAAGAACCACACTAGGATACAGAATTTAGAAAATCAGTTGGCAAATGAAAATCATTCTGATTCTGAAAAGGCTGAAGATTTTATCAAACGGATAAAGCATCTTCAAGATCAATTGGCTGCAGTTGGTGTTGTTATAACACCACAAGAGCTAGCTCGAAGATCTGTACGTGTTCTTCCAGCAAAGTATGATGGATTAGTAACAGCCCTTAACACTCAGGTAAGGCCAACTCCTCTTACATTTGAAGAGTTTTGTGCCATGCTTTTAGAAGAAGAGATGCGGCTGAAGAATCGGCAAAGTACAACTGATGCTGCATTCTCAGCAAATGCAAAAGGTAAAGGCTCTTCAGAGGGATCAAAGAAGAAGCCAAAGAAGAAAAAGTTCACAGGAAGTTGCTTCTATTGTGAAAAGAAAGGCCATGCCATCAAGGATTGCAGAAAGAAGCAAGCTGATGAACGGAATGGGACTGTAAAATCATCATGGAAGAACAAAGAGTCTGCAAACAACACAGAGCTGGAACTTTGGGTAGCTATTGAAGAGGTATGTTCATCTGCTCAAGCTCGTGTTGATGAGCCATGGATTTTAGATAGTGGAGCTTCTCGCCATATGACTAGTAAAAAGGATTGGTATAGTTCCCTAGTGCCTCTGCGGGAATCCATCAATGTAGTGGTGGGAAACGACTCCAAGTGTCCAGCTGAAGGAACTGGAACCATCTCTTTTATCACTTCTCCAGGTGTTGAGAAAAAGTTATCCGATGTTCTCTATGTACCTACACTCAAAAGAAATTTGTTGTCAGTTTCTGCAATAACAGATCGTGGACTCGAAGTTCACTTCAATAAGAGTGGTGCGGAAATCATGGATTCATCAGGTAATGTTGTAGGTAAAGGCACACGACGGGATAACTTGTATGAGTTAAGTGCTTTAACTGCTACAGAAGATAAAGATGTAAGCAAGTTATGGCACCAACGATTTGGGCATCTCGGATTTGCAGTTTTGAAGGAGATGCAACGAACAGGGATGGTTGCTCATTTGCCTGCATTTTCAGAGTTGCAGGAACCTTGTGAAGCTTGTATGATGGGCAAGCAACAACGAAAGGCATTTCCAAGAGAGACCAGCAATCGATCTCAAGCTCCTCTAGAGTTGGTACATGCTGATCTCTGCCGTAAAATGTCTACACCTGCTTTAGGAGGATCTTTCTACTTCTTGCTGTTAGTCGACGATTATAGTAGAAAGATGTGGGTTTATTTCATTCGAGAGAAGGCTGATGCTTTTGAAAAATTTAAAGCGTGGCATAAGTATGTAGAAAGTGAATCAGGAAGGAAACTGAAGAAATTTAGAACAGATAGAGGAGGTGAATTCTTGTCAACAGAATTCAACAATTACTGTAAGGAGCATGGTGTGAAAAGGCAACTTACCACAGCTCATACACCTCAACAAAATGGCGTTGTTGAGCGCAGGAACAGGACAGTAGTTGAAATGGCTCGTTGTATGTTAAAGGCTCAAGACATGCCTGATTCATTCTGGGCAGAAGCAGTCAATACAGCAGTCTACATCCTCAATCGAAGCTACACAAAAGCTCTGAAGGGGATGACTCCTCAAGAAGCATATTCTGGTAAAAAGCCTTCAGTTTTGCATTTCAGAATTTTTGGTTGTTTCTGTTATGCACATATTCCTGATTCAACAAGATCAAAGTTGGATTCAAAAAGCAAAAAGTGTGTCTTCCTAGGATATAGTGAAGAGTCTAAAGCATACAGGTTATGGGATCCTGAGGCAAGGAAGATTTTTGTCAGCCGAGATGTGGTGTTTGATGAACGACCACACTTAGTAGAAGATAAAGGTAAATCTACTATCTCATCAAACGGAGAAATATCTCACCTTGTGCCTATCAAAAGACAGGTTAAAGTTGAGGAGGAGGAAACATCTGATGGAGAAATTTCCTCAATAAAAAGCCAACCAATTGTAGCTGCACAGCGTAAGCCACTACCGAAGTGGGCACAACAGCTCTTTGATGATCACAATCCACATGTAGATGCACCAGAATCATCATCGGATGGATTACGAAGATCAAAGAGAATAGAGGAGCAAAGAAGAGCCTCATAACACATTGTTAACATGGCTCTAATGGCAGATATCATGGGTTCGATAAAGGAACCTACCACCATTGAAGAAGCCATTGATGATCCAGATTGGAGAGCGGCAATGCAGTCTGAGTATGATAGTATACTCAAAAATGATACATAGGATCTAGTCGACTTGCCGCCAAAGAAGAAGGTAATAGGTACTAAATGGATTTGGAAAGCTAAGTATAAAGCTGATGGAACATTAGAAAAGTATAAGGCACGATTAGTTGCACAGGGTTTTTCACAGATTGAAGGATTTGATGTTCAAGAAACTTTTGCACCAACAGCACGCATGACAACTATTCGGACGGTACTTGCAGTAGCTGCACAAAAGTCTTGGCCTATTTTCCAGATGGATGTCAAATCTGCATTTTTGAATGGTCACCTCAAGGAGGAGGTATATGTATCTCAACCACCAGGTTTTGAGGTGCCCAATTCAGAAAATAAAGTTTGCAGGTTGAAGAAAGCTTTGTATGGACTTAAGCAAGCTCCACGGGCTTGGTACCAACGAATTGATCATTTTTTCAAAAATATGGGTTTTGAAAGAAGTACTTCTGATGCTAACTTGTATGTAACGAAAAGGGATAGCAAGCTAGTTGTTGTCATTGTATATGTAGATGATTTGATCATTACAGGAGATCATCAGGAACTCATCAATCAAACTCGGATCAGCTTGGGAACTGAGTTTGAAATGACAGACTTAGGTCTACTCCATTTTTGTCTGGGAATTGAAGTATGGCAAAGGAAGGATGGCATTTTCATCTCACAACAAAAATATTCCAAAGAAATTCTCAAGGCATTTGGAATGATGGACTGCAAACCAACTAGCACACCTATGGAGGTAAATCATAAGCTATCTATGGATGATAACATGCCTGATGTAGATGCTAAGAAGTATAGGAAGCTCGTTGGAAGTCTTATTTTTCTGTGCAACACTAGACCAGACATTTGCTATGCTGTTGGAGTGTTAAGCAGGTTTTCCAACAAACCTAAGGAGAGTCACTGGAATGCTGGAATGCGAATTCTAAGGTACATTGCAGGAACCTTGGGTTTTGGTATTTTGTATACCACAGGTGATACACTCCAAGGATATTGCGATTCAGATTGGGCTGGAGATTGTGATTCTAGAAAATCAGTTTCTGGATATTGTTTCTCACTTGGTTCAAGAATATTTTCTTGGGTAAGTAGGAAGCAACCAACTCTCGCACTCTCCTCCACTGAAGCAGAGTACAAAGCAGCTTGTTTTGCTTCTTGTGAGGCAGTCTGGTTAAGGAGAATTCTTGCAGATATAGGCTTTCCATCAAATATGCCAATTGTACTCAAGTGTGATAATCAAAGTTGTATGGCTATTGCAAAGAACCCAGTATTTCATGCTCGCACCAAGCACATAGAAGTACAGTACCATTACATTCGTGAGCTAATTGAAGATGAAATTGTGGAGCTAGAATATTGCCCAACAGAGGCAAATTGTGCTGACATATTCACTAAAGCACTTGGAAGAGAGCAGCTCAACAAGCATCTTCAAGAGATGGGCATAGGACCGAGACCTACTTGATTTATCATCGGTAAACATTGAGGGGGGGTGTTAGAGTATGATCAATGTCTACCCCTCATGATTGTATGCACATTTTGTAAGGCCCCCTTTATGAGGAGAAGCCAAGCGTGCATTACCCAATTGATGGGAATCCCAACTTGAATGTTGGATGAAGGTCATATTGGACCATGTAAGATATTATAAGGAAAGGGAGTTACCAGGGTCCCCAATTGTGGGGTCCGGGGCAGCGGTGAGCAGCCCCGGCTGGGGGGTCCAAGGGGGCCAGCGGGCCCCCTGGCTGGGGGGTCCCAGGGGGCCAGCGGGCCCCCTGGTGGGGGTCCGGGGGCAGCGCCCCCGGCGCGACGGTAAAGGGAATATTCCATGGAATATTCCCTGTCGGAGTCAGAAATCATTTATATTTGTTAGGTCGGTTCAACCAGTCTAAACCGTGTATGGCAATTACGCGGGCGGTGGCCGCCCACGCTCTACCGCCCATGTATAGCCGTCCATGGCAGGCCACCCATGATCCTATATATACATGACTTCTGCACTACCTAAGACATTGAGTTGAGCCAGCATACCTCTACCTTGTATCTCCCTATCTAGAGTTGTCTAGATCACCATTTAAGCTCTACCTTGAGAGCGCAAGGGTGGACAACGCCATCATCTTTGTACTTGCTGCTAGTAGAAAATTGTTGAGATTCTCCTATATCTGTTATCTTCTCTGCTATTGCTCCTGTGTTATATTGCGTAACTATTGTCTTACAGACCATAGTAGATGGACTGTTCTATACTTTATCAAGATTAAGAATGAAGTGTTTGATTGCTTCAAGAAGTATCTTGCACATGTGGAGAATCATACAGGTAGATCACTAAAGGAGCTCAGATCTAATGGAGGGGAAGAATACTTCTCCAAAGAGTTTGATGAGTTCTTGCAAGACAAAGGTATCAAGAGGGAAGTGACTACCAGGTACTCTCCTCAACTAAATGGAATTGCAGAGAGGAGAAACAAGACATTGGTTGGATCAGCCCGAACAATGATTGAAGAGAAGAAGTTGCCACATTATCTATGGGCAGAAGCTATTTCAACTGCTATGTACCTTGTCAATCGACTACCATCCAAATCACTTCAAGGTATGACTCCTTATGAAGCATGGCATGGAAGAAAACCTAGTCTTGGACATTGCAAGGTTTTTGGTTGTTTAGCTTATGTTCATGTACCATCACAAATAAGAGGTAAGCTAGATGAAAGGGAAACAAAGGTAGTGTTTATTGGATATGATTCAACTCAGATGGGTTACAGGTTCTTCAATCCTTCAACCAAGCAATTCACTACAAGTAGAGATGTTGTGTTTGAAGAACAGAGGTCTTGGTATGATGAAGATAAACAAAAGGTAACACTAGCATATGATCTTGATTCTGACTCTCATCAATTAGGAACCAAGCATGATACACAGGTCCAGGATCCAAGAAGTGATACAGACGATGATCAAGATGAAAGAGAAAGGGATTACAAGCTATGGAAGTCAAGAGGCAAAGCAAAGATGCAAGAGGTTGGAGAATGCTCAAAACAAGCACCTAGAAGATCAGAAAGAGAGAAGAAGCAACAAAAAAGGTATGGATATGATTCCACATTCGTTACAAAGCATTCAATATACTTGCTGACTCAAAGAAGATACATTCAGGATCTTCTTCTCAAGTTCAAAATGGAGAACACTAAACCTGCAGGTACACCTTTGGAGATGAATCATAAACTTAGTGTTTATGAAGGTGAGAAAATTGAAGACATTAAAGAATATCAAAGCTTGGTAGGTAGCTTGATATATGCTACTCATACAAGGGCAGACATCTCATATAGTGTGGGAGTATTAGTCAGTTCATGCACTCACCGAGAAGACCACACATGGATGCAGCTAAGAGAGTACTTAAGTATCTCAAAGGTACAATCAACGAAGGTATATTCTATCCTTAGTCTTCAGATTTGGATATCAAAATCTACTCAGATGCAGATTGGGCAGGAGCTAAGGATGATAGAAAAAGTACATCTGGTTACTTAGCATTTGCAGGTTCGAAGCTAGTGTCATGGAGTTCCAAGAAGCAACCAATAGTTGCTTTATCTTCAATTGAAGCAGAGTACAGAGGCTTGACCATAGCAACTCAAGAAGCAATATGGTTAAAAGCATTGTATACAGATTTGGGACTTGTGAGTTCCAAACCTCACATATTTGGAGATAATGTAAGTTCCATGCATCTAGCGGCAAATCCTATTTTCCATGCGAGAACCAAGCACATAGAAGTCCATTACAACTTCATCAAGGAGAAGCTCATGGCAAAGGAGATTGACATTTCTTTTGTTCCTACTGAAAGGCAAGTAGTAGATATGATGATGAAGGCACTTGATGGAATAAAGCTTTGTAGATTCAAAACTATGGCAGGTATTCAACCTATTAGAGAATGAAGACTCAAGCATACTTTAGCTTGAGGGGGAGCTGTTGGAACATCAAGCTTACACTATGCTTGAGGTGGATTTGATCTACATCAAAGGCTATCACGTCGAAAGAATATCCATTGGAGAGTTCTTTTTTCTTATGCTCATTTATTGTATGTTTTTTTTAGAGATTTTTGATGGCTCATTTACCATTGTAAAAGCCTTGATCTTTACACATGTAAAGGTGCAAATATAGAGCCCAAATCCCATGAATTTGTGGTGGTTGAAGTTGCATTCAATCAAGCAAATCAAATCACCTAAAAGTAGATCAAACTAGATCTTCACTTTTCCTAGATTGTAGGAAAGTGAATTGATTCCCTCCAACAACCATTCCCACCTTCATTTGAATTAAAATTCAACTTGTAAAAGTCGTGGAACACTTCTAGAGGCTATATAAGGACTTGAAATCACTTGTACATTACATGGAAGCAATATACATACACTTGTGACCATCATTGTCTTGCTCCTTCAATTTTCTACATCATCTTCTTCGCCAACAGTAATCTTGCAGAGGCTGCTGCTCTCTCTGCACAGCTCCAAATTGAGTGCAAGATGACGCATTAGAAAGGTATAAGTGCATAGTTTGTGCCTGTAAGTTTTCAAAGTATTTGGTTTAGCAGATTTGGAGAAATCGGAGTTTTTCTGCCTTGGGGTCAATCTCTGCGTATTCCTGAAAAATAGGAAGTACCACCGGTGAATGTCGGATTCATTCCTATAGCATATTTTGCTTATTCCTTATACTTTTGTGCATTCCATACACTCAAAGCTATGTGTATCACTCCCATAAAAGGATTTTTTCTAATTGTAATCACGCTGGTCGCTATGGGCATTTGAAGTTCATTGTCTCTTCCATAGATAGTAAGTTTTTTGAGCTAGTCGACCCGCGAACCTATCTGTTTTGTATGGACTCATTCTCCTTGATGCTCCAAAGTACATAGTGTGTTTCTTTGCACTTATAGCATGCCTATAAGGTCTATTTGAGTCTCCATAAGCTCAAGGGCAGGTCTTGTGCCGGTTGGCTGACCAAACTTCATCGCTTCAAAACACACTTTTCTACCTTCGACAAGGTTCTCCAAGTTTCTTTCAGGAGGAACATGACATCAACTACTCAGACTACAAAAAAGATAGAGGAAAAACCGAGAGCACGACAAAACAAAGAGAAGATGGAGCCTCACACTTCACCTACAAAATGGATATGGAGACCCAAGAGGCAACAAGGACCGGAACAATAGAACCAATAGGATTCCTTTTGCACACATGAAGCATCGAATGCACCTAAAGTATGCATGAAAGGGCCACATTACGAGGCCGTGCATTCGGCACATGATGTACATAACAAAATTAGTGGTGCATATTTCCCACTTGGGAATAGGTCATAGATTCTACTTCCATAGGAATGGACCTACTATGTACATAAATAAACGCTTCGGATACACTTATTCTTGTTTTCTTTCAAGAGTGAAAATGAAAAAAAATATGTGGTAAGAGATCTTACTTATGTAAGCAAGGGGAAGGGGTGATGCAATGAACGATATGTCACTACAACACACATCACTAAAGACATGTCTTCTAAGGGAAGCTAATTCTCTTTTCATTATGAGTGCAAATGGCTTCTGAGGACTCTAAAGCAACCATTCAAGAGGAGGTGGTGGAATTCCCTCTACAAAGTGTGACTAAAGCAAAAGGTCACTGGTTTAGAGAAGATCAACCGACAGGGGGACTATTTGTTCCTAGTGACAATTAAAATCATGGATACTGACCATCAGTTCCCAATAATGTCCCAAGACTTCAAAGTAGTGCATGAACTTCCATCGACGGTGGACATCATGAGGAAAGCTGATATCCATAAATACTTTGAACTCCCTATATACAAACCGGACTTCCAACATTGTACACAAGTCATGAACACCTTGGAGCCGGCATTGCATGATCCATTGGTACCAAAAGCTAGAGTCCTAGACAGAATAGGAGAGTGGGTCATCATACAATTCACCCACGACCTAATTAAAGAAGATTTTAGATGGGAAAAGGACGAGAATACTATTTTGAAAGAGGAAATTCGAGGAGCAAAGACCAGAACATTCACAGATATCAATCGCATTGATATAGAAGAGGAAGTGCAACTCATCCATCAGTACTTTTGTTTTCCCAACATGCACATATACACTGCGCCACAAAAGATCATAGTGCAAATGCAAAAAAATTGGGAATCAAGTCAATATGACTCCATACATTCAAGAACAGCTCTTTGAGGCTAAGAAACAGTGGAATCATAAGAAGTTCCTGAATGGAAGTATTGCATTAACCATATTGATATATCATGCTTTGGGCATTAGAGAACATCTGAAAGAGATGCCGTCGTCAGAAGCAATGGCGAAGTATGCAAAGATTGCTACTGTTCCTAGAAAGAAGAAAGGAGTCAAGATCATAGAAGAAGCGGAAAGAAGCTCCCAACCAAGAATGAGAGGTACCAAAAGTCTACGAGAAATGATGCAGGCAGAAGCCGAAGCTCCAGCTACAAAGAAAGCACATGTACTTCCAAGAACTAGAGTTGAAGAAAATCAACCTATTATGGAAGAAGAATTGACAAGAGCTATGGAAGCTACTCACCAGTACATGGAAGGACAGGTAAACCTCTCGGTGCAAGGGCATCACTACCAACAAGCCCATCCAGACTCAAAACAAAGAAAGAGGCTGACCAAGGTTCACAGGTATGGGATTAATGAATTCTAGCTCATCAGCAGATGCACAAGAAGAACATGAAACCTCAATGTTGAATGTGGATACTTGGGGTTGGGCCATAATAGGACAAACACTTGCCATATGGTCACCTCCACAAGTATAGCACCTCTTGACTGGGGCAAATCTTGGAATTTGTTTGCTAGAGACACCTAATTTTTGAGCTACCTTCTCTGCAAGTTCCTCAATGGATGTGGACTCACCAAATGTGAGGCTACTAGAACTATCTGAATCCTTATAGATTTTTGATAGTTCTAACTCCTCGCCTAGATTATCCTCAATGTCTATGCACATGCGCACGCACTCTTCTATAGTTCTGGGGTCCTTCAGATACACATATGACTTGAGCTTGGTGCTCAACAATCCATCTAAGAACAAAGCCACTTGCTTGGCTGGTGTGGGTAACTCAAGCATTGGGCACCTCTCTAGGTATTGCCTAAACCGTCTTCTTGCAAGTCTGACCGTCTCTTGAGGTGTTTGCTTGAAGCTATGAATTAGTGAGGAAGTGTTGTGTCTTATGCCACTCTTAGAAAAATCAATGATAATGCCTCTAGGAGCTGGTCTATGTTTCTGAAATGCCTCTCCTTCAGTGGTTGAAACCACGTAAGGGCAGTGTTCCTAAGGGTTAGACCAAAAGCATTATATTGTGTGAATAGGTCCTCTACCTGTTTAGCTTTCAAGACTTGCCTAAATTCTGCCACATGGTCATAAGGGTCTCTAGTGCCATCAAAGTAATTCTTCATGGACTTCACCAGTTGTGTTGGTCTCAGAGCCCTAGTGTGTTCTCTAGGCCTTGGAAAAGGGAATTCATCAGCATTACTCTGGTTCCTTGGGGCTCTAGGTCTCTCGGTTTCTTCCCTATCTGTCCCTGTTCACATCCTTTTTCTTCCTAGGGAGTTGGCAAAGCTTACCTCAGGTCTTTATCTACTCCTATCTCTTTGAGCTCCATGAGCTTGGGAGGTCCCAGCTCCTTAGTGACTGTAGGACACATTAGACCGAGGTTGGTGAAAAACAAATTCACCCTTCCAAGTATAGGCATGTCTGCCATGCTCGATGACCATGAAGATCCTCTCTGATGTATTGTCTAAGTAGGTTACTTTGCCTGGGCTATCAGGGTTTTTAAACTCATAGATTGTGAGAGCACTTACTTCTTGAGGTTGGGCAGGTTTATATCTCCAAAAAAACTCATCGGTTTCTCGGTTTAAAAGCAAATCTATGCTCTTATTATCCTGTGGAATCCACTCTGGAGTCATGATTCTGGTCAAGACGGATTTACCACGGGGAGTTCTTGGCTCTGTCTCTAAGCTCCCTTGCTCTATATCACCCATGTCGGTCTCTACAATCACATTTCCAAACTCGTCTGTTCTATCAGGAAGAGTGGTGACTACATAAATAGTCCCCTCTTTATCTAGGTATGATCCATTTTTGAACTTGACTACCGGGTGTTCTAATCCATGGGGTTGATCGAGGTTCTTAATCTGGACCACAGATCTTCTCAGGCCGTCTTCGTAGATGCGAGCACCTAGATGATTAGTCCTGATGTATTCCAATTGAGTCTTGTAAGGTCCTTCTGGCTTTTCTAGGTACGCCACCCCTGAACTACCTACTGGTCTCTCCATGTTATAGGACATTTCAGAATCACTTGTTTCTGATCGGGGAGTGTATGGGTAATCAATCAACTGCTGGGCCCAAGACCTAGCAGTGTGATTGACACTAGCTTCAAAAGATCTGAGGCTTTGTCTGTCTCAGCCTAAGTGTCTACCTGACCTAAGGTTCATATGCCTGGTTTCTCTACCCCCTTGGTCCCAAGTAAACTCTCATTGCAGGTTAATTGGCACCAATCACTTTGTTCTTTTTAGTTGATTATTATGTTTATGATCTTGTCTGATATCACGTCGTCAAGAATACTTAAGTGAATTTCGCACTTGATAAGTGATCGATTCAAGTTTACTTTTGTCCCTTAGGGTTTTCGCACTTAAGACCTACTTAATGCTTGCACTTGGTTGATTAGTTCTCTTGGACTTAATTCGTGCCTGACGTTGCCCTAATTAATTACCACACCTAAGTCGTACTTATCTTAGGCTAGGAATTGACAAAGGAGGGTTGAGAGAACTTCCAACCTCAATCCTCTGGTTGCTCATACTGCTGCACAAGCCCAGGAAGCCTTCTCCCAAGCTTGGTACACACCCTTGCTAGCTTGCCTTGGAATGCCTCGCTTGGACACAATGTTCCTGCAAAAGTTCTCAAGTCAATATAGCTCCTTTACCACAATGGATTGACTGACCCCCTTGGAGTAACTCACTGTACCCCCAAAACCTTATCACCACCTAATTCTACCAAATGGCCAACTTAAAAATACATGTTCTAAAACTCCACGTATGATTTCCAACGAGACCAAAATCTCATCAATCGGAGTTCGTATGGTGAAGTTATGACCATTCAGGCACCTAGGGGTCAAAACAGGGTCTCAGGGTTCAGGAAATTCCTCCCTGGTTTCTAGGTCTTTTGCCCACTCCTAAGGCTCTAATGTTATCCCAATGTGTCCAAAATTAAGCTCAAATATACCTCAATTCACTCACTTAATTCACTCTAAAATTTTATGCATTAAGCCCATGTATCACGATAGGTCGGGTTGAGGTGTCGTGATAGGTGGAATTGTCGCGATACTTGCGAGTGTCGCGATAGGTCGAGGTGTCGTGATACTTGGGAGTGTCGCGATAGGTCGAGGTGTTGCTATACTTGGGAGTGTCACGATAGGTCAAGGTGTCGCGATACTTGGGAGTGTCACGAGGTGTCACGATAGGTCGAGGTGTCGCGATAGGTCGAGGTGTTGCGATACTTGGGAGTGTCGCGATAGGTCGAGGTGTCGCGATACTTGGGAGTGTCGCAATAGGTCGAGGTGTCACGATACTTGGGAGTGTCACGACAGGTCGAGGTGTCATGATACTTGGGAGTGTCGCGATACCTGGGAGTGTCGCGATAGGTCGAGGTGTCGTGATACTTGGGAGTGTCGTGATACCTTGAGGTGTCACGATAGGTCGGGATATGGTGAATTTTTCTATTCTGCCTAGTGATCCTAGGAGCTCTAGGGCTGCACAGTGTCGTGGTGCACTCAGAATTGTGATTGGGGCAACTTTTTGGTGTGTCGCGATAGCTCGAGCTCGATGCCTCGGGGCTTGCGTAGAGAGATTTCGTACCTGCTGAGCTTGCTGGAGATGATGATGGAGCTGAAACCTGCAAGAAACATGCAAAAGCACACAAAAACAAGAACACACACTCGCTCTCTCTCAAACTCGCACAAAACAAATGAGGGAAATGATTTGGAAGTGGGAATATAAGGTGGTGAAGGAGATGAAGATGGAGTGAAGATGGAGATGAAGATGGAGATGGAGATGGAGAAAAAACAAGAAATCTACCTACTACTTACCATTCCAACGCGTCCTCTCTACGTTTTACCATCACACGCTCGTCCTCAAAGCTCGAATCCCCGGCTACGGTGCCAACATTTGGTGTAGCTCAGTGATGAGTAGCACCTCCTTTAATGTCAATCCGAGAAGACATGAGGATGGTATGAAGACCTCGAGCAAGTGAAGGCACAAATGTGTGAGTGAGAAGCACACAAACATGCACATACATACACACACACGTGCACACACGGCAAGAACAAAGAGAGTAAGACAATGGAATCACTTCTATTATAACCAAGTTCTCATACAAGCTCAAAACTACAAGAAGCTAGCCCCAAAAATGAGCTCTCTAGCTCTATTTATAGTTTTTGACTAGCTTTGGCTCTATCCAGACCTAGTGTCCGACCTAGTTAAAAATTAGGTTCCAGGGCTTATTTGAGGGTTCAAACAAGATCTAAAAAATATGAAAATTGCTAGGCAACTACTTCTAAGGCTCCTCAAGCTCGAGGACTCCTCGGCTGGTACAAAATGGAGCTACAAAAAAGGGAAATGGTATTTACAACGGTTTTTAGTGATGAGAATCACTTTTAAAATGTGTAAGGATTGGAAAAAATTGATGGGTTGCCTTAGTGCTAGATCTGCATACATGCTCGTACTTAGCGTCTTCCCATATGATGCCAACAGGAAGGCTCTTCACACTAAAGATACAAGGTAATGTTGGACATGCTATGTTCACATATGAAGAGCAAAAGGTGTCTGAATTGGATCTTTGGCATAAAAGAGTTGGACACTTCAATGAAAGAGGTATCAAAGAGATGGTTAATAATGGTTCAGTATTTGGATTACCTAATGTTGCAGGTCAACACATGACATACAGATGTGAAGCAGCTAGGGTAAGGCTCATAAGCAATCATATAATAAGCATGGTTTTATGTACTTAGAAAGACTTGAATTGGTACATACAGATGTGTGGGGTCCTTCAAAGGACTTTAGTATAAATGGTTCAAGATATTCTGTCATATATGTTGATGATGCTAGTAGGTGGATCACTATCTATGTGTTCAAAGACAAGTCAGAAGTGTTTAATAC
Source organism: Ceratopteris richardii (assembly GCA_020310875.1). Lineage (NCBI taxonomy): Eukaryota > Viridiplantae > Streptophyta > Polypodiopsida > Polypodiales > Pteridaceae > Ceratopteris > Ceratopteris richardii. The sequence continues at coordinate 147,953,485 of CM035413.1, forward strand.
ATTCAAACACTATCATGCATATGCACAAAGAATTACAACGCAAAAATTGAAGAGGTTAAGGTCAGATGGAGGGGGAGAGTATTTTTCAAATGAATTCAATGATTATTTGTGGAATGCAGGTATTAAGAGAGAGGTTACTTGCAGGTACTGTCCTCAACAAAATGGGGTAGCAGAGTGAAGAAATAGAACTCTTGTTGAGTTTGCCAAATCAATGATGAAGGATAAAAATTGTCCAAATTATTTGTGGGTTGAGGCTATAAATACAGCTACATACTTGGTCAATAGGCTACCATGTAAAGCTTTGCAGGGTATGACACCATATGAAGCTTGGTGGGGTAAGAGAACTACTTTGGATCATTGCAAAGTATTTGGATGTTTGGCTTATACATATGTGCCATCTCAGTTGAGGCATAAATTAGAACCTAAAGCAGAAAAGTATGTGTTCGTTGGTTATGATGACAAGCAGATGGGTTATAGGTTGTGGAGTCCATCCACAAAGCAATTCCTTGTGTCTAAGGATGTTACGTTTGATTAACAAGGTACTTGGTATGCAGGTACACTTAATGTTCATGCAAGTGATGAAGAAATTTTGAATCAGAAGAAAGATAAATCAAAGGTTCAAATATGTGATGAAGAAGAGAGTAATGAAGGACAAGTTGAAGTAGAAGAAAGGTAAAGGTTTGATCTAGAATATGATGAACCGGAAACTTCAAGAAGTGGAGAACGCAAAAGGTCATCTAGGCACAAATGGCAACCTACAAGGTATAGCTATGATACTTCATTCTTGACTACTAAAGATTATGCTTATATGATAAAAACAGATGAAGATCCATCCACATATGATGAAGCCAAAGGAAAGGAGAATTGGGAAAAAGCTATGCCTTTTGGGTAATGCCATTCGGGCTTACCACTGCACCTGTTACCTTTCAAAGATTGATGTGTCACGTGTTTAAAGAGTTCTTGAGGAAGAATTTGGAAGTCTATGTTGATGATCTATGCACTCATTCCAACAAGATAGACTCATATACCCAAACTCAGGCAAATCTTTGACAAATGTAGAGAATATCAAGTCTGCTTGAACCCATAAAAGTGTGTTTTCATGGTCAGGCAAGGCAAGATCCTAGGACACATAGTGTCAAAGAACGGCATATCCACTCACGAGGAGAAAGTGAGAGCCATTGCAGAACTACCTAGGCCAAGGAATGTCAAGGAGGTACAGGCCTTCATGGGGCATTGTGGTTACTACCGCCGGTTCATTCACATGTATGCCATCATTGCAAAGCCTCTGTATGCCCTTCTAACTAACTTTGAGTGGACTGATGAGTGTGAGAACTCTTTCATGGAGCTCAAATGAAGATTGTGTTCAGCACCAATCTTGACCACACCAGATTGGAATAAGCCATTCCATGTCCATGTAGATGCATCCAATTATTCAATTGGATGCGTGCTAGCACAACCTATGGGTGAAGGTAATATGGATCTTCCAATTGCCTATGCCAGTAGACAACTGAATGCAGCTGAACGAAATTATACCACCACTGAACGGGAGGGGTTAGGCATGGTATACACAGTTAAAAAGTTTAGAAACTATTTGCTTGCAAATAAGTTTAAATTTTTTACTGATCATCAAGCTCTATTGTACTTGGTAAATAAGCCATGCAATACAGGTAGATTAGTAAGATGGTTCCTCTTACTAATGGAATACGACTTTGAGGTAGTGGTGAGAAAAGGCAAGACTCATTTGAGAGCAGATCATCTCTCAAGGCTCACATCAAGAGAGGCCCCACAAGGAGTGTCAGATGACCTACCTGATGCTTACTTGTTTAATTTGGAAGTGGTACCGCAGTGGGCTAAGCCATTAGTGCCAGTATTGACATACGGTCCTAATCACCCGGTAATGCACACAGAAGATAGAGAGATAGTAAGAGCTCAAAAGTATCATATCTTGGCAGGAAGTATGTACAAACATACCTAGCAAGGAGTATTGGTCTGTTGTGTGGAAGAGGACGAGTACGCTAAGTGGTTGCAATTAGCACATGTAGGTGCATTAGAGCAACACTACTCAAAACAACAAACCCTACAGACCCTGAGGAGACTAGGAGTGCATTGGCCAACCATGGAAGTTGATGTCCATAGAATGTGCAAAGAATGCCCAATCTGCTGCACTAAACCACCAGTGGAACATGCCACTCTTTATCGAGTGTCTTTAGTGCCAGATTGGAGTGAACCATTAGTAGCCTTCTTGAGGACGAAAACATTCCCTCAAGATATGACTTTGGCCAGACAAAGAAGTTTGGAACAAGAAGCCTTGGATTACACAATCATTGGTGATAATTTATACAAACGTGGTAAAGATGGTTACCTAAGACTGTGTGTTCATGAGAGCGAATACCTCAAGATATTAGAGACTGCTCACCAAGGTGTAGCAGGAGGACACTTCGGTCCAGATAGGGTGATCAAGGCAATACTATTTGCAGGATTTTGGTGGCCCACCCTTCACATGGATGCACATACCTATGTGAAGAGGTGTGAGGTTTGTCAGCAAACCCAATATCCCATACGCAAGGATGAGATGCCATTGAAGCCTATGATGGGTGGACGTGCATTCTCTAAGTGGGAAATAAACTTTGTGGGTCCTATTAATCCCCCAGCTAAGGGTTCACATGCTGAGTATATCATCGTGGCCATAGACTATCTAACCAAGTGGGTAGAAGTGAAAGCAACTACAAAAAATGATGCTCAAACAACAGCAAAGTTCTTATTTGAAAATGTGTTCACGAGTTATGGATTGCCAATAGAGTTGGTGAGTGATAGAGGCACACACTTCTTGAATGAAGTCATAGAAAACCTTCTCCAAGAATTCTTGGTGATACATAAGAAGTCTGCTCCCTATCATCCACAAGCTAATGGTCAGGCTGAGAGCACAAATAAGATCTTATGCAATGTGCTGACTAAATTGGTGAATAACAAACGCTCTGATTGGCACAAACAGCTACACCACGTAGTTTGGGCATACCGAGTTGCCTATAAAACGGTACTCCAAGCCACACCCTTTCAGATGGTGTTTGGCCAGAACGCGGTGCTACCATTGGATTTTTTGATACCTACATTGAAGGTAGCACAAGAGCATGATTGGATCGGCCATGAACTCTCCTCTAGAATCTTTGATCTCGAACGTTTAGGTGAGACACGATTGAGAGCTGCAGTAGGGATCTATGCAGCCAAGAAGAGGCAAAAGGCGTATTTTGATACACACGTGAAGAATAAAGGCTTGAAAACAGGAGATCTAGTCCTAGTCTACACATTGAAGCAACACGCACAGAAACTAGAGAAAAGAGGCTATGGATCAATGATTATCAATAGGATATCCACAAGCGGAGCAGTACAACTAGCCACTCTAGAAGGTGACGTATTACCAAGTTACATAAGCGGATGTAGATTCAAGTTATATCAAGAACCCTTATTTGAAGAAATGCTCAATCGGCTCAATACTGCAAAGAAACGTAAGGAAGAGGAAAAAAGAATTCAAGAAGAAGCACATGCAGAAGCTTTAGAACGCATCCGACGAATGAAACTGAGAAGACAAGGTAGAGATCAAGCCATGACTGACAATCATGAAGCTCTAGGTTATCACATAGCCATGTGCGAGGCTTCAGGTGAACAGTCCCATAAGATAGTTGATTGACGACCTTTTGTAACCCTAGAAGTAGGACAAGGAGAGAGCTCATTTTTGGGCTAGCTTCTTGTAGTTTTGAGCTTGTATGAGAACTTGGTTATAATAGAAGTGATTCCATTGTCTTACTCTCTTTGTTCTTCCTTCTTTCCTGTAACAATTTGCTTATACCCTTGACTAGGGTCTTCAACATAAACTTCATCATTAGTGAACCTTACCTCATATCCCTTTTCCACAATCTGTCCTACACTACTCAAATTCTTTGGAATTGGAGGAACATACAAAACCTTTCTCAAGAGAGTACTTCCATCTTTGTCTTTAACTGAACCAATTGACTTCACTTTGTGCTTTGTATTATCTCGTGTTTGAACTGTGTGATTGATTGCCTTATGATCTAGATCAGTCATCAAAGCAATGTTTCCACTAAGACGATTGCTACATCCTGAGTCAATATATAATACTCTCATGTCTTCATGTAATGCTTCACATGTTGTGTTCATAATAAGAGTTGAATCCTCTTTCTGGATCTGATGCATAATTATAATAGGTGTTATTATAGGATTGATTTAGGAAGTTTCTTCCTCCACTTCTTCTAGAGAAATTCCTACCACCTCTACCTCTCAAATTTCCTCTTTGATATCTGCCACCTCTTCCTCTTTGATTAAAATTCTGATTAAAATTACCATTGCTCTGATTATTATGCCAACATTCATGAGATAAATCATTGGTCTTACCACATATCCAACAAGCTCTAATATTATCTTTGTTATTTCTTCCTCTTCCTCTACTTCTGTCACTTCCTCTTCCTCTTATGAAGTTTGCTTGATTTGGAATACCTTCATCTTCAATTGATTGTTGCTTTCCTTTGTTAGCTTTCTTCTTGTCTTTAGAATACATTGCATTACCTGCACTCTTATCAACATCTCCTTTGATATCATTCTCAAAAGTTAGCATATGTCCTAACAATTGATTCAAATAAGGAGTGAAATGATTTAATGAAAGTTTTGTAGACAATATAAAAGACTCTCACTTCTCATCTCCTCTTAGCCGTGTGAGAATTTGCCTTACCAACTTATCTTCTTCAATATCTTCATCAAATGCACCTAAAGAATCAGCAATGTCTTTCATCTTTGTCACATAATCAGATATTGATTGTGAAGTCTTCTTCTTGAATGTAGTAAACTCTGCCCATAATGATGCTTTCCTTGATTTGGTTGTATTCTGAAAATGCTCTTCCAAAGCACTCCATATGTCACTTGCACTTTCAAGTCCTCGGATATGAGGAAGCGAATAATCATTTACTGCCATGTAGATTATGCTCCTTGCTTGAGCATCCTTCTTCATCCAAATCTTTAAATCTGCAAGCTCCTCGCTAGTTGGAACATTAGGATCTTTGAACTCTAGCTTTTCTTCCTCTCGTGTGATGTATGCCATCAAATCTTTGCTCATAAGGTGAGCTTCCATCCTCATAGACCAAGCTAGATAGTTCTCTCTATCCAACTTCTCAATTTGGAGACTATCTCCCATACTTTCTTCACCTATACTATCACTCCTTCTGATCCTTTTGATTTCTCTTGTGTGTTTCCCTTCAGCTTTTCTTTCACACTTCGTCCTTTTGAATCTTCAAAGTTTGAATTTTGTATATCTGCAGCAGTCGGGGTCTTCCTTTTCTTCAAATCTGATGAATCTTGCTCTGATAACATTGATGGAGAGTGTTAAACTCCAAAAGACAAGCTATCCTTGATGTTAGACCACCTCTATATCAAGAATAACTCTAAACGTCAACCAATTTTGGAAGACAAGTGCCAAACTATCAAGACTTTAACTAACTGTGAAGAAAGTCACTTCACAGAAACGTCTGCTGCACATTACTCACTCGTTGACTAATCAAATGTATAAAGTTTTTTATGAGACTTCATACAAGGTGTCACCTAAATCTTACGCACCTCCTCCAAGTTAAAACATTTCAAATTGTTCAACAGATTATGAGAAATGATCCAAACAATCTACCTATGTCTAAAACTGCCTTCTTGTAGAGTCTACTTTGACACCTGCAACTTCTAACACATAGTTCAAGCAAATTCTTTTAGCCATAGATGGTTATCTTCCAACTTAGATTCATTTGTGCAAAACTTTACACTGTGCACTGAGAACTGATCAATTCTTTGACCATCGAGATTATGCCTGTTTCATAAGACACTCATCACTTCTTCACATATAAATGTTCCTACACATATTTCTCTCAGCCAGTTTGCAATTAGGCTCTCAAATCTTAATCATAGATGGATTGAATATGGATTTATATATCTACAAAAGGATTTCTGGTATAATCAAACACAGAAGGATAAATGCAGAAAAGATTGATGCGCAATTATCTAAAAGTTCTTTCTATTCAACTCATCATACATTCGATGGATGATACACACAATACTCATGATTTGTTCCTTTCTATCTCATCTATACTTCATCTCTCTCTCCTGATATGAACATATACACATATATATACATATGAGTATTGATTCGTCATTACTTCAAGTATTTTGAAGTATTTACAAAACTAATGTACATATGTTTATAGAACTTTTCTTCCTGAACCTTCACTTCACTTCATGAACTTAGACTTCAATCTTTCCTTCATGTCTTCATTTCCAAGCTTCATATAATCACCAATTGTTTATTGTCTTGCTTCAACAGCTAAAGTATAAGGTTGATGGTACCTTGGAAAAGTACAAAGCAAGAATTGTTGCATAGGGCTACTCACAAGTTGAAGGCATTGATTTTTGTGAATGATTTGCCCCATTGCAAGGATGAATACTATCCGAGTACTACTAGTTGTGGGTGCACATAAGCATTGGTGACTCTATCACATGGATGTCAAATCAGCATTCCTAAATGGAGGCCTCAAGGAGCAAGTGTATGTGCCTAGGCCACCAGGGTTTGAGGCTACCCATTCAGAGAACAAGGTATGTAAGTTGAAGAAGGCATTATATGGGCTACAAAAAGCCCTTAAAACATGGTACCAATGGATGGATAAGTATCTCTTGGATCTATGTTTCAAAAGATGTGGTTCTGATGCTAACTTGTATGTTCTAAAGAGAGGAGGGAAGACAACTATGGTTGTACTCTATGTAGATGACCTTGTGATTATAGGAAATGATGATGCTCTTCTTCAACAAATGAAAGATGCCCTGAGGTCAAAATTTGAAATGATGGACTTGGACTTAACACTAGTTCTGTACTAGGACACTTGAGTGTCCTGTGACACTTAAGTGTCCTGCTTTTACACCAAATTGATTGATTTTTCTTGATGACACCCTTGAGGCTTTGATGACATACTCACTTGGATTTGATAGCCCACATCATGTAATTTTAGAGAAAAATATTATCTTTAACATTTTACAACTTCACATGGGTAATTAAATGAAGAAGAAAATGGGAATTTTTAGGAACTCAATTTTTAGCATAACTAAAAAAATAACACAATTCAAACATTTTGACGAATTGGATATGTTTTAGGAAATGGAAAGTTATTTATGGACTTTGGTAGTGTAAAGCAAGTGTTTAGGGATCTCTAGAGAAGGTTGAACACTTCCATAAGTGATAAACATGGACTCAAAACTTGTCTTCTCTAGATCACTGCCATTTATCACAGCTTTGAAAGAATGGCTCACTATAATTTGTATGTAAGTGAGATTGCAGAGAATTGGCAAGTTATCAATGGATAACCTTCATACTAATTGAATGCATATTTTTATTAAAAGTTAGAAGGCCTCCTCTTTGAACTAGTAGCCATTGCATTTGGTGCTAACTTTCATGCTGAATTGGCAAAGCATATATTTCTATGTTCATGAAAAGAACATAGCTCCAAAGGTGTAATAAAAAATTATGATGAAAAATAATAATTATTTAGATGCTATTCTAAGTATTAAACCTTCCAAAATATGCTTTCATGCCATGTTTCATTCTTAATCTAATCAAATAATATGTGATCCACAATGGTGATTGTGATAAGAATGAAAAAAATTGGCATACATATTTCACTTGAAAAAAAGAAGATGGCATCCATGATGGAAATAATGAAACTTTTTTAAATGATCCTTATCATTTTATGATATCAAAGATTATATCAAAGACTTTTGAGTATTATTTTTCGTATGTGTTGATGTGTCCAAGGGATTATGTGTTTATGCATATAACAACTATCAAAAAAGTATTTTGACTAAATATGTTTCTTTTGATTCTATATGTACATGACTCTTGTTTCTTGGTAGGAACAAGTTTATTTTCTTGGATATCAGGCTAAATGTTTGTAATTTGGCATTATACCAACTGGATGTTAATATTTGTATGTGGATATATTGGTTGGTGTCCACACATATATCTAATTTGTTTGGTGTACATAAATACGAAAAATTTGGTTGATTTTCAAAGATTGGTAGGTCCCTTATGTGTACACCTTGTTTGATGTCTTATTTTCTTTCTTCATGTGAAGAAAGTGGATCTCTTCCATAACTATACATGCTTTGTTATGTGTCCACAAACTATTCATGATTGTATCTGTAGAATTCGGTTGATCCCCACCCAACAGAAGATTCTTGGTTGTGTCGAAAGAGGTGATAATTTTGGTGGATTTCAATAAATTATTTAGCCTTGTATATGTAAGCTTTGGTTTGTTATGTCACACATTTTCTACTTGGTAACTTGAATGTGTACACCTTCGATGATGTCCATAAATTCTTTTGAGTCATATATGTAGGCTTTAGTTTTTTGTTTTTGGTGACTAGAGTCATAGCAATTGATTGTATATGTGTATACCTTGATTTTTTTCTTCATACCTTGTTTGATTGTTGGCATATTTGTACGCCTTTGTGGATTCTCATAAGTTTTTTTGAACCACGTTTAGAACTAGCTGTTTTTTTTGTGTACAAAGTCAAAATAATTGATTTGTATTTTTGAATTGAAATTATTTTTCTAAGTGAGTTTGAGGTTCATACTATGTGATCTATGTTCCAAAGAATGTGTATAAGTTTTTCTTTCATATGATGCATTTTTTTTCTTTTGATAAAAATACATTTGATTAGGAATTTTCATCCTGTTCACTACCATAGCATCTTGAGAGGCTATTTACATGAACACAAAACATGATTTATTGTGTTTTATAATTTTTCATTAACCTTTGAATTATATTTAATATGTGTGTTAAAGGATTTTCTCAAATTCTCTTTGTAGAAGGTGTGTGATTTTTTGGAAAATTGTCAAAAAAGGACACAAGTGTCTTGTTTTGGTACCAAACTAGTGTTAATGCTTATTGCTTAGGCCTTGAAGCTTGGTAGGAATTAGGGATGATTTGCATCTCTTAACAAAAGTATGCAAGACAGATATTGAAGGCATTCAACATGGAGGATTGCAAGGAAATTTCTACACCTATGCACATCAACACAAAAATATCTCTTGAAGATACTTCTCCTCTAGTGGATATTGGAAGATGCAGGAAATAAGTTGGAAGTCTCATCTTCTTATGTCATATTAGACCATAAATGCCTTATGAACTTGGAGTAGTAAGCAGGTTCTCTAATAAGCCCTACCAAATGCATTGGAAGGCAAGCATGTGGATACTTAGGTATGTGAAAGGAACCACTGATTACGGTATGCTTTATCAAGAAGGATCATCTCTATTCAGATACTATGACTCAGATTGGGCAGGAGATATTGATTCCAAAAAATCTACTTCTAGATATTGCTTTTCTTTAGGATCAAGGATTTTCTGTTGGATCAGTAAGAAGCAACCGGTTGTAGCATTATTGTCTACTAAAGTTGAGTACAAAGCTGCATGTGTTGCAGAATGTGATGCACTATGGTTGAAGAGGATCCTATGGCACATAGGAATACAAGAACATGAGGCTATAGCATTGAAATGTGACAACCAAAGTTGCATGGCCATTGCTGAGAATCCAGTTTTCCATGCACCTACCAAGCACATAGAAATTCATTATCACTATGTGTATGAGTTGATTGAGGATGGGCTCATGGAGATAAGCTATTGTCCAACTGAAAATAATGGTGTGGACATTTTCACCAAGGCTCTTTGGAGAGAGAAAATTCTTTGACACTTTCTAAAGCATGGGATTGGACCAAGGAGGTAGTTCACCGCAGGGTGGACATTGAGGGGGGGTGTTAGATATGCTCAATACTCCTCTCTCAAGTGAGCAAAAATTATCCTTGATTATCTAAGTTGTAAGGCCCCCATTATGAGCAAAAGTCATTGTGAGAGCCCGAACATTTGTGGAACCCTAACTTCTAAGTTAGATAAGGCCTATGTGTGGTGGTTGATGGTTATAGATCTTCTTTGTGAGCCTAGCCATTAGGTTAGGTAGAGCATAAAGTTTTGGGCCATTGGGTTTCCATTCAAGGGAAAAATAAAGGCCTTGAGGCATCATTCGATTTCCTCGTAGGGCCAAGATGGTAGGACCTTTGGTTGTGGAGATATTGTCGGATTGTATATTTTGCTGACTATTGTGTATCTCCCAACCACATTTATTTATATTGACTTCCCTTGTAAAAGATATATAATCTTGGCCTAGATTGAGCTTTACATAGCATTTTGCACTAGTAATCCCTTCATCTAAATTCTATCTAGATCACCATCTAAGCTCCATGTTAGGAGCACATTGCTGGATAGCACTATCTTTGTAACTGCATTATGATTGGCAATCTGAGAATTTGAGTTCTCTGTCCCTCAGTCTACTTCTATCTTTGTCTGCATTTTTCTCTCAACTCTGCCTATAGGTCTATTCCATTGTGTTGTTATTTTCTTATAGTGACAATAAATAACAATAATGGGGTTGCTAGAATCAAGAGATCCCACAACCCGGGATCATAGGTATGAACTCTCGATTACAAGAACTCCCTTCAAGGATATGAACTAGATACAAGGAGTATGGAAAGGATCTCATACTATGAGATTACAACAGAACACAACAAGATGCCCAAGAAACTAGACTAGACAAGACTAGAACAAGGCACAAGACTAGAACTAGAACAAAAACTTGGAAAGTACTTACTTGGAGATTGAGACTCCTTGAGATCTCAAGACTAGCATTGGCAAGATTGAGTATGTGTGTGGTCAACCTCTCCTTATATAGGTATTCAGTAGTGGTTCATCAATTTGTAACCAACACTGATGAACTGTTGGAACAAGTCCATGGCAAGTCTAAGTGGTGGCTTGAGTCATCAAAAGACATAGGAACTTTAAGGAAATGTCTATTCTTTGTAAAGTTCACTTGTGAACTCACCCTTGTAACTTTTTGAGTACTTAATTGATGTAAAAGTAAAAGAATCTAAAGTGGTTGAATCCACTTGAGGAAAAGGAATCAATCACTAAAAGATTTGAGAGTGATTTTAGGAGAGATTCAAAATTAAAATTAGGCTCCAAATATCACTATATATACATGACCTTCCTGTCGTGATTTTTACACCATGATTAGGGCTTCATGCCATATCAGAGTGCGGTTTCAAGGCACACATATATACCAGTAAGTCCATTGTACTTTATGTTGGAGCAAGTCTATGACAAACCTAAGTATTGGCTTGAGTCCCACAAAGTCATAGAAGAAGCTTTAAAATGAAGACTATGCAAAGTTCACTTGTGAACTACCTCTTGTAACTTTTGAAGAGTTTAATTAATGTAAAAGTGAGAGAATCTTAAGTGGTTGAGTACACTTGATCAAAAAGGGAAAAAAGAGCCACGAATTTGTGATTTGTGGTAGGTAGAGAATCAAATCAATCACTAATTGATTGGAGAGTGATTGAGAGAAGTTAGCCTCCAAAACTCAACTATAAATAGATGGCAGCTTTAGTCGTGGTTAGAGAGACCTATGTGAAGACCTCCAAGAGCTGAGCTTTATGCCATATCAAGGTGTGATTCCAAGGCACACATATGTATCAGTAAGTCCATTGTATTGTACAAGCAATATACTTTCATTTTCATGATCATTTGAGTTCATATTTCCATGTTCTTGTGAAGTGTACTACTCACTACCATATCTCTCAGTTTTCACAGTCAGATTGCAGAGATGGTTTCTCTAAGCTTGGTGCATCATTTTCAGTGATTTAACTTGGTAAAGTTATATCTATAAGTCTAGTATAGGTGCATCAATGTTCATTTCATTTGGATATTGCAATCGTCAGTTATGTTCAGTTGAAGTCAACCCTGTCTGTCATTTTCACTTCTCTGTCAGGTACTCGACTTTTTTACTCATCTTGTTAGAGCTCTTTCTCAGTCTGTATGGATTCAAATTCAATGATTTAAAGCTTCTTGGATGTAGATTACTGTCTAGTATAAGCATACAAATTTTCATAATCATTCGATTCTTAAATCTGGAGTTATGTGCATTTTTCTGCTCACTGGTCTCAAACTATAGTAGCCCGTGAAAATCGGGATGATGTCATCAGTTGCTAAACATCATTCTCAGTGTGTGGTTCATTATTTTTGATGTGATTACTCTTGAAAGTTAGCTCCTTAAGTTAACTAGACGTCCCCAAGAGGAATTAAGCTAATTGCTGCTGTGCTCAGAGAATTATGCAAAACACTGGACAGGTGTATGAACAAAAAATAGCAAGTTCTTCACCTCTGAGCTAACTCCAACTTATCTGTTTTGATCTATCTTTTTATGAGTGATCTTCCAAGGTACATAGGGTGTCTAATACATCCATTGGCAAGCTAAAAGGGCCCACCATATAATCTTGGAGTTCATTTGGCTGGTGTAGATCAAGGATTTTGCAACACCTCTTCATCTTCAAGCACATACCTATCCATCTCTTCACAGTGGTATCAGAGCAAGGTTGGACAACATGGCAGATGGATTTCCTTCATCAATTGATAAATTGGACAGAGGTAACTACTCAGATTGGTCATTAAGAATGGAAGCTTATCTCCAAGGTAGAAGTTTATATGGTTATGTGGCTAGAGATGAAGTTATGCCAAGTTTTAGGAACAAAAGTCAACCAACACAAGAAGAGCAAGAAAGATTGAGCACATGGTGCTCCAAGGATGCACTTGCAAGGTCTTATCTCCTCAACTCTATCTCAGAGTTTTTTTTTGCCTCACATTAGAAGTTGTAAGACATCTCAGGAAGTGTGGGATGCACTGGAAGCCTTCTTCTCTTCAAGTACCAAAGCTAGGAAGCATCAACTATGGCTGGATTTTACAACTCTCAAGAAGGCTCCCAAACAAAATGTGACTGATTTTGTCACAAAGCTCAAGGACATATTGGATCAGTTGGGAAGCATTGGAGAGGTAATAGATGAAGAGCAAATTGTAAGGCAGGTCATCAATGGTTTGAAGGCAGATGACAAGTGGGAAGCATTCACCACAGCTATGGATTTGTACATGGACATGCATGTACCGGATTTCAATACACTCATTGGACAACTACTTACTCAAGAGGCAAAGCTAATAAAAAATGGAGAAAGCTCTAAAGGTAATCAACCTTCAGCTTTACACACTGATAAAAGCAAGTCCAAAGATAACAAAGGAAAGACAAAGAAAGTGGAGGAAGTTATGGCTACTCAAGAGGAAGTTTCAACAATTATCATGGCAACTAAAACAACTACAATCATTCAAACTATCAAGGAGGTTACAAAGGAAGGAGAGACTTCAATAACTACACAAAAGACTCAAACAAAGAGGATTCATTATTGATCATGAACATGGCTATGCCACAAGGTAAATCTGATGAGCATGTTTTCTACATAGATTCAGGTTGTTCAAATCATGTGGCAGGAAATGTGGCACTCCTATCAGATTTAGAAGATCGAAGGAATAAGCATGAGGTACAAACAAGAGATGATACAAGACATCTTGTGGAGAAAATAGGCAATGTCAAAGCACCTGATGGAAACATCAACTTACTCAGTAAGGTACTCTATGTCCCTATCATTACAAAGAATTTGATAAGTGTTGGGCAGATAGTAGAGAAAGGGTTGCAAGTCAGGTTCACAAGAGCAGGAGCATTTGTTGAAGATCCAAGTCAAGGATTCAGAAGAATTGCAAAAGGTGAAAAGGCAGGTAGATTGTTCACATTTGAATTACAAGACACTAGAAACATTGCTCTCTTTAATTATGGTAGTCAGACACTCACAAAATTGGAAGTATGGCACAAAATGTTAGCACATATTGGTGAAAGGTCATTAAAGCAGATTTGCAGGGACCAAAGTGTACTTGGACTCCCTAATTTGTCAAAACAACATATGATTTATAAGTGTAGTGCATGTCAATTTGGAAAGTCTCACAGGTTACCATTCATGAAGAAAGGTTATATGCATGGAGATCTCTTGGAGTTGGTTCATACAGATGTATGGGGACCTAGCAAGGAAGCTTCAATATCCGGATCAAGGTATTATGTCTCCTTTATTGATGATTGCAGCAGATGGACTATCCTATTCTTTATGAAACACAAAGATGAAGTTTTTTCATGTTTCAAAAGATATTTGGCCCTTGTGGAGAATCAAACAGTGTAAATCACTAAAAAGGCTAAGGTCAGATGGAGGGGGAGAATACTTCTCCCATGAGTTTGATTCTTTTCTTCGAGAAAGAGGAATCAAAAGAGAGGTAACTACAAGGTACACTCCTGAGCAAAATGGAGTGGCAGAAAGGAGGAATAGGACAGTTGTTGAATCTGCAAGGTCCATGTTAAATGAAAAGCATTTACCTAATTATCTATGGGCTGAGGCTGTATCTATAGCCACTTACTTGATTAACAGGTTGCCTTCAAAATCCCTTGATGGGATGACTCCATATGAGGCTTGGAATGGAAGAAGACCAAGCTTAGATCATTGTAAATTTTTTGGATGTATTGCTTTTGCTCATGTTCCTTCACAGGTTAGAGGCAAGATGGATCCAAAGGCAGAAAGGTGTGTATTTATTGGATATGACAACAATCAAAAGGGCTACAGGTTATACAACCCTACCAACAAAGGATTCTTGGTAAGCAGAGATGTATTTTTTGATGAGAACAATTCATGGTATGAAGATTCATGCAGGAAGGTCGATTTACCATATGATCTTGAAGAAGATTTTCCAAAGCTTGGTAGAGAACAACCGAAGATTGAAGAAGAAGACACCTCAGAGAATGATGAAGAATCTCATATGGAAAAGATCAAAGCATGGAATTCTAAAGGTAAAGCAAAATTGCAGGAACTTGGACATGAGGTAGAATCATCACATCATAGCCTAAGAAGATCTATGAGAGAAAAAAAATCCAGAAAGGTATGGGTTTGACACCTCATTAGTAACTAAACATTCTATCTACATAGCACATGACATAAACCAAGAGGAGCCATCATCATTTAAAGAGGCCAAAGCAAAAATAGAATGGAAGCATGCAATGAAGGAAGAGATTGAAGCACTTGAGGAAAACAACACTTGGGATTTGGTGCCCAAGACTTCATCCATGAAGGTAATAGGCTCAAGATGGGTCTATAAACTCAAGAAGAATTCTGATGGTTCCATTAACAGGTATAAGGCAAGGCTTGTAGCAAAAGGCTTTGCACAAACTCAGGGAATTGTTTATGAGGAGACCTTCTCTCCTGTGGCAAAGATGCCTACTATTAGGGTTTTGCTTAGTATTGCCTCTTCCAAGAATTGGAAGATACTTCAACTAGATGTAAAGAATGCATTCTTGAATGGTTGGATAAGAGAAGAGGTATATATGGCACAACCACCTGGTTTTGAGAATCAAGTTTATCCTGATTATGTGTGTAAACTTAACAAAGCATTTTATGGTCTCAAGCAAGCTCCAAGATCTTGGAATTTCAGACTTGTTTCATTCTTGCAAGACAAAGGCTTTCAACCAAGCAAGGCAGATCCTTCACTCTTTATTAAAAAGAGTAATTCTGAGATCATCTACTTATGTGTATAGGTAGATGATATTATATTGACAGGAAATGATGCAAATGGTATGAAGAAGATCAAAGATCAGATGAGAGAAGAGTTCAAGATAAGTGATTTGGGTTCACTTACCTACTTCCTAGGTTTGGAAGTTGTCTACAAAGATCATGGTTTGTTTCTCACTCAAAGAAAGTACATTAAGGACATGTTGGCAAAATTCAAGATGCAAGATTGTAAGATTGCAGGTATTCCAATGGAGGTCAATCACAAATTGAGCTCACATGAAGGTGAACTCATAGAGGACATCACATCATATCAAAGTCTAGTGGGTAGTCTCAACTATGACACATTGACAAGAGTAGATATATGTTACAGTGTGAGTGTGCTAAGTCAATTTATGCACACACCAAGGAAACCACATATGGATGCTACCAAAAGGATTCTCAAGTATCTCAAAGGAACCATAAATGAAGGAATTTATTATCCTTATGTATCTGATTTAGGGTTGAAGCTATTTTCTAATGCAGATTGGGCTGGCTCCAATTCAGGTTATCTTACCTTTGCAGGTTCAAAGCTTATTTCATGGTCATCCAAGAAGCAACCCATAGTTGCTCTCTCTTCTACTAAAGCTGAATATAGAGGTCTTGCCATAGCTACTCAGGAAGCTATGTGGATGAAGACATTATTCAAAGATCTTGGATTGGAGTTTGGAACTCCAACTATTTATGGTGACAACATGAGTTCTATTCATTTGGCTGCTAATCCTATTTTTCATGCAAGGAATAAACATATTGAAGTTCATTATCACTATGTACGAGAAAAGGTTCTAAGCAAAGAGATTCAAATATCATACGTGTCCACTCATCAACAATGTGCATATATTCTAACCAAAGCATTGGATGGTACAAAGCTTTGCAAATTCAAGGCTATGATTGGTTTGTAGGTAATATTGGAAGATTGAAGACCTCAAGCATACTTGGCTTGAGGGGAGCTGTTGGAGCAAGTCTATGACAAGCCTAAGTATTGGCTTGAGTCCCACAAAGTCATAGAAGAAGCTTTAAAATGAAGACTATGCAAAGTTCACTTGTGAACTACCTCTTGTAACTTTTGAAGAGTTTACTTAATGTAAAAGTGAGAGAATCTTAAATGGTTGAGTCCACTTGATCAAAAAGGGAAAGAGGAGCCACGAATTTGTGATTTTTGGTAGGTAGAGAATCAAATCAATCACTAATTGATTGGAGAGTGATTGAGGGAAGTTAGCCTCCCAAACTCAACTATAAATAGATGGCAGCTTGAGTCGTGGTTAGAGAGACCTATGTGAAGGCCTCCAAGAGCTGAGCTTTATGCCATATCAAGGTGTGACTCCAAGGCACACATCTGTATCAGTAAGTCCATTGTATTGTACAAGAAATATACTTTCATTTTCATGATCGTTTGAGTTCATATTTCCATGTTCTTGTGAAGTGTACTACTCACTGCCATATCTCTTAGTTTTCTCAGTCAGATTGCAGAGATGGTTTCTCTAAGCTTGGTGCATCATTTTCAGTGATTTAACTTGGTAAAGTTAGCTCTATAAGTTTAATATAGGCTCATCAATGTTCATTTCATTTGGGTATTGCAATCTTCGGTTATGTTCAGTTGAAGTCAACCCTGTCTGTCATTTTCACTTCTCTGTCAGGTACCCGACTTTTTTACTCATCTTGTCAGAGCTGTTTCTCAGTGTGTACTTATCCAAATTCAATGATTTAATGCTTCTTGGATTCAACTTACTGTCTAGTATAAGCATACAAATTTTCATAATCATTGAGTTCTTAAATCTGGAGTTATGTGCATTTTACTACTTAGTAGTCTCAAACTATAGCAGCCCGTGAAAAGCGGGATGATGTCATCAATTGTTAAACATCATTCTCAGTGTGTGGTTCATTATTTTTGCTGAGATTACTCTTGAAAGTTAGCTCTTTAAGTTAACTAGACTTATCCAAGAGTAATTAAGCTAATTGCTGCTGTGCTCAGAGAATTATGCAAAACACTCGACTGGTGTATGAACCAAAAATAGCAAGTTCTTCACCTCTGAGCTAACTCCAACTTATTTATTTTGATCTATCTTTTTGTGAGTGATCTTCCAAGGTACATAGGTTGTCTAATACATCAATTGGCAAGCTAAAAGGGCCTACCATATACTCCTGGAGTTCATTTGGCTGGTGTAGATCAAGGATTTTGCAACACCTCTTCATCTTCAAGCACATACCTATCCATCTCTTCACACTTTAAAATCAATATACATTCATTTTCATGATCATTTGTGTCCATATTTTCTTGCTTTTATGAGTGTATTGTTCACTTCCATATCTCTCAATTTTTTTAGTGAGTTTGCACAGATGATTTCTCTGAGCATGATTCATCATTTTTAGTGATTCAACTTATTAAAGTTATCTCTCTTAGTCTACTTCATGCTCACAAAGTTTCATTTCATTTGGAGTTCACAATTTTGAGATATGCTCATTCGAAGTCGCATATGTCTCTTCATTCTTTAATTCTCTGTCAACACTCCATCAGAACAGTCAACTTCTCAAAGCATATTCTCAGTGTGAAGTTCATGATTTTCCATGATTCAAAGCTTGAACGAATCAAAATACTATCTAGTATACGCCTACAAAATTTCATAAGAATTTCTTTTTGGAATCTTGAGATATTAACATTTCTTTGCTCACGGGTCTGAGGACTGCTACAGCTCGTGAAAATCAGGGTGATGCTATAACTTGCTAAGTTCTTTTCTCTTCATGTAGTTCACCATTTTTTAAGAAATCACTCATTATTGTTAGCTTACTAAGTTAATAAGAGTTTCCCAAAAGGAATCAAGTCAACTGCTACTGTGGCCAGAGAATTATTCAAATCATTGAATAGGTGTATGAACAAAAATAGCAAGTTTTTTGCCCTTGGTTCAACTTCTACCTATTTGTTTTGATTTATCTTTTTGAGAGTGAACTTCCAAATTACATAGGGTTTCTAATACATCCTTTGGAAAGCTAAAAGCACCCTCTACATATCCCTAGAGTTTATTTGGCTAGTGTAGTGCAACGTTTTTGCAACACCACTTCATCTTCTCCAAGTTCAAATCCATCTCTTCACGTGCACCACCCTTGAAAACCTATACAAGGAGGGGTTGGCTACATACATACTAAGTCTTGCCAATGCCAGTCTTGGGAGGTCAGTGATCTCCAAGTAATTACTTCCAAGCTCTTGTTGGAAGAGATGGATGGATACCTCAAGGAAGTGAGGTGGTACTTTTAAAACCTGCTTTGTGCGAGCCGTGATGCACTTCAGAGTTATAAAGTAGGCCCTTTTATCTTGAAAATGACACCAAGAATGATACTTGAAACATATAATCCAAGACAAACTAGTTCAAGAATAGATAGTGCTGAAAAACTTGCTATTTTAGTCCATACACCTGCTAGCTCTTTTACTTAGAGCTCACAGCATAGTAACAATTGATAAAATTCCTTTTGAGGGAATTCAATCATCTTAGATAGCTAATGATTGCAAGTGGAATATTTAAAATGATCAACTATGCTCTGAGAAATAAATTTAGCAAATTAGATCTTATCCCTCACTTTTTAGGCAACAACTAGTAGATGACCAGTGAGCACTTCGAACATGATTTCTCCTAGATGCCTTAACCAAATGCCTTGAAATTTTGTTATCACAAAGTAAACTTCAAGCTAGTTCTAACAAGCCAATGATTATGCAAAATGGTAAAGTATTCATTCAGATATGACTAGATGAAGTTGACTATTTTGAGTAATCATAGTAGAGAACTAGACAGAATCTCTGAAATGAGCCACATTACCCCGCGAGATTTTACAAGCCTTTTTATATGAGTTTCTTCTAAGTTTGAATTTTGAATTCAAACTTGGCTCCAATCAAAAAGTAACTCCTCTCATTTAGGAGATATTCCTTCAATTTAAAGTCATAGATAATATTCTTCCTAACTCCATGAGATATAAGCTTTTACAAGATTCTCCAAAGTTTTACAATTGTAAATGATCAAGTAGTTACAAGCTATAGTTCACATGAATAATTAAGTGCTAGTTCCACACAAAATCTTCCATGCAAAGCCAAATGTGTAGGCTTGAAATTTTGCACCAACAGCTCTCCCTCAAGCCAAACATCTTGGCTTGCATTGCTTCATCAATCTTCTTGAATATCCTATAATCCAATCATGGTTTTAAACCTGCAAAGCTTAGTACCATCAAGTGCTTTGGTTAACAAATCAGCACACTGCATATTTGTAGACACTTATGCTAGCTGAATCTCTTTGCTCAAGAGTTTCTCTCTAACATAGTGATAGTGCACTTCTATATGCTTACTTCTTGCATGATAAATGGGGTTGGCTGCAAGATGCAAAGAACTAGTGTTATCACCAAAGATCATTGGTGAATGAGTGTGAAGTCCCAAATCTGAGTAGAGCAACCTAATCCAAATAGCCTCTTGTGTAGCATTTACTAATCCCCTGTATTCAGCCTCTATTGAAGATAGAGCAATAGTTGGTTGCTTCTTAGAAGACCATGAGATGGGTTTATCACCTACAAAAGATAAATAGCAAGAAGTACTTCTTCTATCATCCTTACATCCTACCCAATCTGCATGTGAGTACAACTTTATGTCCAAATCTAATGTGTATGGAAAGTAAAGACCTTGATTTTGAGTACCTTTGAGGTACTTCAAAACTCTTTTAGCAGCTTCCAAGTGAGGTTCTCTAGGTTTATGCATGAATTGGCTTTGAACACTTACTCCATAACATATGTCAATCCTTGTTAATGTTGCATTATTTAGACTCCCAACTATGCTTTGATAACCTGCAATGTCTTCAAGCAAATCACCTTCATGAGCACTCAATTTATGATTTACCTCCATAGGGGTGCTAGCTACTTTTGCATCCTCCAAGTGGAACTTCTTCAACATGTCCTGCACATATTTCCTTTGAGTGATGTAGATTCCAGAGTTGGTGTATACCAACTCAAGTCCAAGAAAGTATTTTAGTAACCCCACGTCATTGATCTTAAACTCCTACATCATTTGGTTTTTTATATCTCTGATGCCATTGGAATCACTACCTGTAAGAATGATGTCATCCACATATACACATAAATATATCACTTATGAGTTATTCCTCTTCATAAACACAGAAAAATCTGCCTTGCTAATCATGAATCCTTGGTCTTGAAGATAGGTTGTTAGCCTATGGCTCCATGCCCTAGGTGCCTGCTTCAAACCATAAAGAGCTTTCTTTAATTTCCATACATGATTTAGCTTGCTTGGTTCTTCATAGCCAGGAGGTCGAGCCATGTAAACCTCCTCTGAAATCCACCCATTGAGAAAGGCATTTTTCACATCTAGTTGATACATCTTCCAATTTCTAGATGCAGCTACACTTACCAATACTCTGATGATTGGCATCTTAGCCACTGGTGAAAAAGCTTCTTCATAATCTACTCCATGGGTTAGTGCAAAACCCTTGGCCGTAAGCCTAGCTTTGTACCTGTTTATGGATCCATCTGAGTTCCTTTTGATTTTGTAAATCCACCTAGGCCCAATTACCTTCATTGATGCTTTCTTGGGTACTAGCTCCCAAGTGTCATTCTCTTTGAGTGCTTCTATTTCTTCATCCATAGCCTCCCATTCTGCTTTGGTACTTGCTTCTTCATATGAAGAAGATTCTTCAAGTGATGAATCCTTAGCAAAATAAATAGAATGATTAGTGACTAATGAAGTATCATACCCATATATGATTGTCTTCTTACTCTCTCTTTGTGATCTCCTTAAGGCTTGGTCTTGACCTTGCCTTTTGATTTCCATGCTCTAAACTCTTCCAAGTTGATATTGTCCTCATCATTTGATTTGATATCTTCAATTGTACGTGGCTCCTCCTTGGTGAGGCTTGGAAATTTTTCTTCTAACTTGCAAAACCTTTTCCATTATCTGTACAACACTCATCAAATTCTTTGTGATGGTAGGTACATAAAGAACTCTTCTCAACAGATTCTTATTCCCATCAGAAGTTTTGACATGGTTGTGTATTCACTGAGATATGACTAGAGGAAGTTGATTGTTCTGAGTAATCATAGCAGAGAAGTAGAGAGAGATGTTCAATGAGCTATATGTATTATGAAATATAATTGTACATGGTCATTGACATTGTAATGATGCTCAATGATGATGAACTGAGTGAGCTATGGTGTGAGGAATCAAGTCATACAAATGATCAAGGAATGATCTTTGAAATGAGTCACATTACCCCGCAAGATTTTACAAGCCGTTTTTTATGAGTTTCTTCTAGGTTTGAATTTTGAATTCAAACTTGGCTCCAATCAAAAAGTAACTCCTCTAATTCAAGAGATATTCCTTCAATTTGAAGTCGTAGCTAATCTAGGGATCTTGCTTCATACCTACCATCCTACATTGTAAGATCTCTTGATTCTAGCATATACAGAGCCCAAAAAATTTCTCCTTGTATCTAGTTCATCTCCTTGAAGGGATTTCTTGTAATCTAGGGATTTCCAGTTTCTCCTTGTATCTAGTTCATCTCCTTGAAGGGATTTCTTGTAATCTAGGGATCTCGCTTCATACCTACCATCCTACATTGTAAGATCTCTTGATTCTAGCATATACAGAGCCCAAAAAAATTTTGGAATGGTAGTTTACTTGAACTTGAGAGGAGGAAAAGTCATACCAGAACCAAAACCTAATCACAACCAAAATCAAGTGTTGGGAAAATGTGACGTCACAAGGAATTAGAAATATGATGTAGGGATAAAAATCCAATGAGGGCGACTTTAGGAACATATTGAAGTATGAATTTACCAACTGAAGTATGGAATCCAAAGATATTTCATAAAAATTTGGTTAAATTCACCTTTAAACATGACTCCAATTACCCAATTTGTTAATGACCAATATATGGAGAGGGATGGGACAATATACATTTTGAAAACTAATCCAAAAAACATAAATGACCAAGTAGATTTGGCCAACAAAAGAACCAAGAGAGATAAAAATCCATAAGAAATGTTATCACTTAGAGGCAAGTCCATTTGTATTGCATCAAGAATAAGTGATCAAAGTAGCCTGTGATCAAGTAGACGCTTTTCTCTACATGAATCCTAATACAAGAGATTTATATTGGGCAACACATCTAGATTCACACAATGCTCCATCACACATAAATATTAGGGTCTTGAAGAAATATCATGAACCTAGGGAATCCCCTACTTTTGCCATTGAAGAAGGAAAGAGATTTTGGAGATTGGTAGAAGAATTGAAAAGTTCTTACACATACCAAAATAAACCATTAGGGAAAAAAAATGGACCTTGCATGGGCCTTGTAAATACCCCTAATTTTTAGGGATTAGGGAGATTAAAATGAGTAAAAAAATGTACATCAAGCCACTAGTGGTATTGAACATAAAATAATATTTGATGAAACATATTTTTTGAAGTAAAAAATAGTGTGCGTTTGTGGCCTTTGGATGGCTTAAATCAATGGTGCATTTTGAAATCATTGAGAAGTAAGAGAGAGCATTTCAGATTTTGTGGGAGTGGGGATAAGGTCTCTCACACTCTGTACAAATTTTCTCGCCATTAGATGTGGAGGAATCCAATGCATGAGTGGCAATGGGGCTGAGGCAAAAATCGGAATTGCATGTGGACTGTTGGATCTAGTAATCAATTGGATGACTATCCTGAAAAGGCACCAATCTCATGTGATGCATCAATTTCAGCCATGCTATCTTGCCCATATCTAAAGGCCACAAAGTGAGGTGCATTTTTTCCATAGAATTCAAATAGCAACATCCGATTTGAGGGAGAT
Source organism: Ceratopteris richardii (assembly GCA_020310875.1). Lineage (NCBI taxonomy): Eukaryota > Viridiplantae > Streptophyta > Polypodiopsida > Polypodiales > Pteridaceae > Ceratopteris > Ceratopteris richardii. Next base: position 147,976,912 of record CM035413.1, read on the forward strand.
CCAATAGCCTATAAACATTTGTGTAGCTTCTCATCATAACGATGATGTTAGCCCCTTGTTCTCAAGCCCATCCAAGGGTCCAACATCAAAGTCACCCTCACTTTCTCCATTTAACCTTATCCTTTGATCTTTTAAGAAATCCAAAGGCTCTAAATGATTTTCATGTTTTTCAAAACCATTCTCAAAAGAAACCCATGAATTTTAAGTGGTTTTCTCATGTTTGACCACACAAAAAAAAGGAAGCCTATGCCTACCCTATGTAATTAAGGGACTAGACTATGGCCACTGTTGGAGACTCTAAATCTCCAAATACTTGATCTATATTGATTTAAGAGCACCTCTATATCAGTTATAGACCAAATGTTACCTTGATTTACCAAATCATTAACTATCACTTCTGTGAGTGAAAACTTTTCTTCTTGAAGAAGTCTGCTTCAGGGATTAACTTCATTACCTACACATATCTTCAAATGTCTTCAATCTAATGATACACATATCTCCATGCTACCTTTGCACAATCATATCAACCATTAGAACTTCAAAAGAGTCATTAAAGCTCTAATTTGATCTCTAGGATCAAAGGTATGTCAGAACCTATCTTCCTAAACAAGTGACCTTGACATAGTCAACTTCTAAGGTTGATTTCTCATAGCACAAGTCCCATTTTGCTAAATGTTTTAGCCATAGCTTCCTTACCTTCTAACTTCAATTTTGAATGATCACTCATCAAAATCTTTACAATATACACTTTTAGAAGGAATCTTTGATTTTGGAACAAAAAATTTCTTAAAGAAACCCTCTTCATGTGTGGGCTTTCATTCTACAATTAAAAGTATAAATTTATTACCTTAAAGGAATTTAAATTAAGGTTTTTCAAATTTTCTCTTATTTTATGCAAAAATTTTATCTAAAAAATAAGACTTAGTTCATGTGTGTGTTTTTTTCCAATTTTCAAGGGACCATAAAATATTTACAATTAATTACTTACAAAAATAATGAATAAAATTATTCCATTTTCTTTTTGGTCTCTTTTTTTTGAACTGCTTCATATTTGCTCATTCCTCCCCCTTCTAATTCTCTTTGAAAATGAGAATACATGTTGGATGATTGTTAGTTGCTTTGCACTAAGTGTTGCATATCTCATTGTGAAAATATGAACCTATCAAGTGCTCAAGAAAATGTATCCAATGATGTTCAAAGACTTGTGCATTATGGTGTTTCTAGAGCTTATCATCATTCTTCTCACACATTTTTTATGAACCTCTCTAAAAGATATTTTCTATTCACTGCTTTGTACAGAAATTTACTCAAAACAAATGAAACAATATATTATAAAAAAGAAATAATATCTCACAAAATATGAAATAAAATAAACAAGAAATGCAAGACATCTGTCCTCTTGATATCCCATATTTTCCTTGATTTTTTGGCTTCTTTCTTGTGCTTCTTGTTGTGACTCTTTCTTGATTGTTTCTAGTTCCTCTCTTCTATGTGTTGCAATCTACAATTTATGTTATTGTTGATCAAAAAAAGTGGTTCTATGTATTTCTTGAATCCATAGCCACTTATCTAATTAGGCATGATTAACACATCTAGGGTGACCAATTGTATTGCACCACTTGGACTCAACTTGTGTAATACTTCGAGAGTTTTATGATGTTTTTGCATGGGATTACAAAGACATGAAGGGTTTAGACCCTCACATTTATCAACATAGGGTCATGCTGAAGCCAGAAGCTAAGCTAATCAAACAACCCAGCTACCGGATGAATCCAAACTATGCAGCAAAGGTAAAGGTAGAGCTTGATAGGTTACTTAAAGTCGGATTCATCGTACCAGTAGAGCATGTTGAGTGGATATCACCCATTGTTATCGTCCCTAAGAAGAATAAGCAATTATGCATATGTGTGGATTACCAGAAACTAAATGCCACTACGGTGCCTGATCCGTTTCCTCTACTTTTCTTGACACGATGCTTGACAGAATAGGAGGACACAAAATGTACTCATTCTTAGATGGATACAGTGGGTATAATCAGGTCAGAATGGCTGAGGAAGATATACCAAAAACAGCATTCATCACCAATTGGGGTGTATTTGCTTGTACTGTTATGTGGTTTGGATTAAAAAATTCCCCCAGTACTTTCCAGAGGTGTATGCAGGAAATATTCTCCCCTTATCTTACCTCGTTCATGCAAGTATATCTTGATGATTTCTCTTTGTTCGGTAAGATGGTAGCACACTTGTTCCATTTATGGTGCTGCTTTGAGAAATGCAGAGAATACAGACTCTGTCTGAACCCAAACAAATCTGTGTTTGCGGTTTCATGTGGTAAATTGCTTGGCCATACTGTATCTGCACAGGGCATACAAGTCGACCCAGATAAGGTAGCAGCATTGTTAGAAGCACCTGTACCTACTGCCGCCCGACATTATCGTTCTGCTCATGAATGCACACCGAAGTTATGAAGTTATCATCTCAATGTCGCACGATGAGTAGTGATTTTGATTGCTCTCCACTGCAAAGCATCTACTTAACCTTTTCCGTTTCACCGAAAATCGCTATTGTGTTTGCGTAATTTGTGTGATCGTGTAAACCCTGAACTTTGTGTCTTGTGCTTGCGTTTATTGTGTGCGCCATGGAAGCTCTGGCAAACTTCGCCGCTTTCCGTGACAGACTCCCTGCCGACGTGGGAGAGTTCCTACGCACCCGTGGGTTATCCAATTTCGCTGAACTGGCATTCAGTGGAATCCCACCCGTTTTATGCCCCTGTAATTGCCACCATCACTGCCACACCTGGCACCGAGCAGAGTTGGCCGATAACGTCATTGCCATCCCGCGTAGTTATCACTATGCAAACCTTCTCTGATGCATTCCGACTCGCTCCAGTAGGTCGGGAAAATGGCCCAAATCTACCGATTGCCACAATGAATCAGTTATTCCCTAGGAGCTCCTCCAACGAATACGCCATCCTCTGCCGTCCTGAACCTGAGAGATCTGTGCAACAATTCCTAGTAGCCATTCTTAACCTGCAGAAGCGAACCTATGGAATCTCTCGTCCTTTTTACTCCGCTATAGATTTAGCTGCTCGAGAACCAGTCAATTTTTCATCATATTTCTTCCGGCGAATACACAAAGAATGCGTCTCCATCATCAAGCAGGTAAATAAGGGGGATATGCCAAGATCCATGCTACCGCACATCCTCAGCTTCTTATTTTCGGCCATCCAATCAGCGCAACCCCCACCCCGAGGACCCATCCTGCGCCATGAAGAGTCTGCACAGATTTTAGAGGACGATGAAGAAGATGAAGAGGAATTATTCCAACTCTTAGAAAAAGAATTAGAATCAGCTCATCCGATAGCGAAGTATAGGGTTCAACCGCAAATGATAAGGCCGACGACAAAGAAGAAGAAGCAAATGAAGATGAAACTTTTCACGACACCACAACTACCATGCATCATGAATCTTCAGCACAGTCATCTTCAGAACAACAACAAGAACAGGAGGCTCCCACCGAATCTGACACAAGCTCGTCACAAGAAGCATCACAGCAACAATCGGAGCAAGAAAAGCAAAGAGATGAAGAACATATAATCAAAGAAGTTTTCGAGGAACTGCTTAAAGCAGTAGAGTCCACAGCTGCCGACACCGCTGACACACAACAAACCATAGACAAGGTAACAGAATCTCACTTTGTTCTTCCCACTCCCCCACCGGAACCTCCACTCAACCCAATTATCCCTACTCCACCCATTCTTCCCGAAGAACCCACTGCCTCTTCTTCCTCATCCCCAAACTACTCTCCACCGACCTCCCAGCAGCTACTCACCGCATCCTCATCTCAACCTCGTCCTCATCTTCCACTTCCTTCGATTCCCATGATCTCTGAGCTTGCAAACATGGGTCAATTGCTAATTCAACTATCGCAGCAATTACCAGTACAGATGAAATAGGTCACTAATAGCATCGAAGAGGAATTCCAACACAAGGTTGATGTACTGGAGGTGGACATTAGTCCTCTACAAGAAGAATTAATAGTAGCCAAAGCCGAAAACCAAGCCTTACAAGAACAACTTAAGGAGTTACAAGCCCAAATGGCCGAACAGGTAGAAGTTACCACTCAAAGAGATGCAGCACTGGCAGAGATCAGACAAAAAGATGAGTTACTAAATAAAGCAAATATAGAAATCATTCAATTGAAGCAAGACCTACAGGATAAAGATGATGCAAGAATCGCTTTAGGGAATCTATTAGAAGAAACAAGACAGCAGCTAGATGAAGCAGTACAGCGCGGCCAAGACCAGCATGATCTCGCTATGAAAACAGCTGAAGAACTCGAGAGATGCAAGATCAATTTATCAGAAGTTAACAGCATTCTCAAACAAAAATTGACCGTAGAAGCTCAACTACAAAAAGTAATATTAGATCTTCGCAGAGAAAGAGATGCCTACTCTAGAACAATCCAGTTCCAGAATCAGTAGATCGACAGAAAAGACAACCAACTCGACAATCAGAAAGAAAGATTGGCCAAGATGGATAAACAACTTGTAGAGATGAAAGTATCCAGGGATGCGGCCTTATCAAACGAATTTTATTTACAAGAGGCCTTTCTGCAGACGCAGACATAAATTTTGCTGGCGGAAGTAATTTCCCTAAGTTCTGTAAGAACAGATGCACAATTAGTAGAACCTGATACTTTGAAACAGATGTTAGAAGCTTTAAAAAAGAAAATCACCCGAACCTTTAGATTAGCCAGATCCATGTATTTAGAAGGCATTATAGATGAACCGTAATTTTGATAAACCTACGGGTTCGAGTCCACCATGCGTGCCAGGTGTTAGTCAGCCGCCGGATTGGAAGTTGTAAAAACTGAATCTTGTTCGCACAAACGAAAGGTTGTTACACAAATACGTTGTAATCTTTATATAAAGCAATGAAAAAGAGACGCTCAGTGACGTTCGTTTGGATCACCTGACTATCTATCTGGGTGATTAAGCAGAACGTTGTTATAGTGTCTGTTGAGCAATTCTGAGTATACTACTTTTGTTCTGTCTGGTTGTCTATTGATACCTGTTTCTGTTCGTGAGTTACACAGACGTTCAGTTGATCGTTAGACTGCTTGTCAGAGCGAGTTGTTCTGTGGTGTTTCGGTTGTGATTGTTCTGTTGATTAAGCGTATCGTGGTGTCGCTCTTTCTTGTAAGGTGCTGTAACTTGTTGGATGAAGTCTGTGTAATTGCAGTAGTGTTCTGAGAACTCCGAGTTGTATTGTATTGTCTTCAGTGTGGAGGTCTGTCCTCATACGGTAAGGGTTAGCTACAGTAAGGGTCTTTTTAAGTTGCGTACTGGACCTTCAGTACTATGTGTCTGAGATTGTTGAGTTCTGCTGTGTCTTCGGTTTTGTTTGATTGTTTGTATCTATTTGGTGAAGGTTGGATTACTGTTATTGTCTCTAGTGTTACAGTATTTTGTATTCGAAACAGTTCTTGAGTTCATTAAGTAACTCTGTATCACGATACTACATAGCCTGGTGCAGTGTGTTTGGTCAACTGTGGGAGAGTTTGGTTGAATATTGTAAGATTGTAAGTGTAACGGAGTCTTGATAGAGTTTTGAGCATCAGTGTATTGCTGTGTGTGAAGTGGTTAATTTGGGAATTAAGTATAGGGCCTCTATTTAACAGACCCCTTCCACTCCCAAGAACCCAATAAATGTTTGAACGCGCTACTGACAGCTAGTCCCGTGTTTAACGTTTAACATCACTAAAAGTCAGAGCGCATTGGCAATTGCAAGGAACCCAGTGTTCCATGCTTGCACTAAGCACATTGAGGTGCATTATCATTATGTCGAGCAGATGTTCTTTACTGGAGAGATCAACTTGGCATATGTTCCCATGCAGGAGAACATTGTAGACCTTTTCATGAAGGCTCTACCTAGGGAGAAGTTTGAAGCTTTCCACAAATCTTTGGGCTTACTTCCTTTTGTGGATTGATTGCACATAGCTTGACACTTCCTTATACATGAGTGCGAGCTCCTTGTTCACCGCATCACTCCAAAGGGGGATTTGTTGATATACTTAGGTAGTGATGTGTGTGAACACACTAGGATCACCAGGACACTTTTTTCCTGCTTTAGGAGGTTTTTTCCCACGGCTTGTATGTACACCTATTGCCCTAACAAGTCACTTATCTTTGTACATTCTAGTGGTAATACATTCTAGTGGTAATAAATTCTAGTGGTAACAAGTCACTTATCTTTGTGCTCGAAGCTTCTTCTTCTTCCTTGTGTTGTTCACGTGCCTCCGTAGACCTGAAACTCCAACAATATGGTCAAAACGAAATGCTTATAGATCCATTGTAACATGTCTTAATAATCTAGTAGGCACCTAACATGAGAAGATCTTCATATGGTGAAAAATACAGACAAAATAATTTTGACATCATTTTTGCTCTACGAAAAAAAGACATATGATCAATTTTCATGGATATCTAGAATCTCAAAGACTTCTAAACTTGTACAATTTTGTTAGCTTCATGTTGATCTAAGAGCCTTGAAAATTTAAAATCAACACAAATCCTTTTATCGTACATCATGATGAAATTCTTTCTCTTTTATTTCTCCCATACACATAAGATTTATTTTTCATGTCATAAGGTATGTGAAGCAAGATTATTTATTATTCTATAGCACGTGATGATAATGAAACTCCCACTAATATTTTATACATTTTATTAAGCAAGTTCATGATAATAATATTCGATAGCTCGTACTTGTTTGGTGAATGTTAAGGTTGATGCATTTAAAAAAACGAATGAGGTGGTAAAAATCCATATGCTATCTCATAAGATGACAATATTTCTTATATAGATGAACTTAACGTATTTTTCATGCAAAGCATACTTCAACTCTAAGTGATCAATTGAAACATGTACAGGGAATCGAAACATACTTCATGCAAAGCATACTTCAACTCTAAGTGATCAATTGAAACATGTACATGGAATTCATCTATTAACATTTTGGATTATTATGATTTGATATGTTGATATATTTAGGTAGTGATGTGTCTGAACACACTAGGACTGCCGGGGCACTTGTTTCCCTCTTTAGGAGGTTTTTTTCCCCTGCCTTGTATATATGCCT